>JAGFPH010011650.1:17874-33566 GCA_018207615.1 Philaenus spumarius | reverse complement strand
GTTACTTTTACAAAAATAAAAGTAATACATTTTAAAATAATTTAATACTAAGATTGCTCAGCTTTGCTGGTCAATAAAGAAAATACAAATATTACCTATTTAGGGAGAAAGTTGAAGAGTATTATTTCTAGAATAAATATTTTGCAGTAGGCAGTAGGGATGGCGATTATTGTAAAAAATAACCGATTATCGTTTTTTTTCATTAGCGGTTACATTTGCTAAAAAAAGCAGGCTTTTTAGAAGAAAACAACAACGTTTAGACAATTTTTTTTTATTTTCAAGAAATGGCAAAATAAAAATTTATTTTTTTTACTACAACGCTTAAACACAATTTGTACCGATACGTTTACAAAAATAAAAATAATAAATTTGTAAATAATTTACAACTAAAAATACAAGAAAAAATATCTAATGAAACACACTGTAAGACAATATAAAATAATGACTCATTGCAAATAATTATTGTCCAACCTATTCATAAAGGCTCTTTCACATTTATATTTACTACAAGACTTAAAACAACACAATTCAACGCATAGACACAAATTTGTACTGATACTTTTACAAAAATAAAAGTAATACATTTTAATTCAATTTAATACTAAGGTTGTTCCAGTTTGGAGAAAATACTACATGGCACAAAGACATGTTATCTTCATAAACAGAAATGTGGAGTTGAGAAAAATAGGCAAATAAAAGTGATGTAATTGCAACCATTCCACGATTTCTCTAGTCCAGAACTATCGCAACGCAAGACCGCAATCGTGTTAAATATTTATAGACTCATAAAATAGGATATATTAGCATAGTATCGGTTTTTTTGCCAGGTTATTGAATATTTTAAAAAAACGTTTTAATTGGGACAAAAAAATAGCCGTAAAACCGATTAATCGAAACACCAAGAAACCGGTTTTCGGTTTAAACCGGTAGGTTTTTCCCATTCCTACACTCGATTCCACTTTCACCGTGCAGTACAGGTCATACGGGAGAATAGACATGCTACTACCATTACAGCGAACATCACGTTTATTGTCATGCGGGTTGCGTCAACTGACCGAGCGTAGCACGGGAGTTGATGTTTTTTAGTTGGCTATTATCGCTGAGACTGTCGTAAGGATAACATGGCTTATGGGCCCTCTGTACTGCACGGTGAACGTGGAATCGGGTGTAGTAGGTTAATCATTAAACTGAGTAAACCGTTTATGTTTAAACAACGTTTACAAATTATTTGAAACATTTTATAAATAAAATCGTAATGTTCAAAATATTAAAAAATAACAAGAAATACAGTACAGTAGGCTACTTTCAAATTAATAATTAAGACAATTACTCAAATTTCAAAGATGTAAATAAAACTTGAACAGGGATATTTTCTGCGCAAGCGCAAATTTATTACGCCTTTTCACACCGCGGTCACACTATATCACGTGAAAGATTTTTCAAAAGATCTGTTTCCATAGTTTTAAATGGTGCAATTCACACCGACCTCTCAGAGCCCCACAGACGCTACAGACGTCGACAGACGAATCTGCGGGATTGCTCCGATAGCGATATTTTCAAACATCTGTCGACGTCTGTGGCATCACGCATGCGCACTGGCCCGCTACCCCAACGCGCATATGACCACACACTGTCACGCAGTTTCGTTAACTCGTTACAAATTGCTGTATTGCAGTTTTTTAGTTTTTTTGTAATGGAGCAGTTCATCGAAGTTTTCAGAACCCGTCCAGTGCTGTGGAATGTAGATTTGGAGGAATACAGCCATTTAATTGACATAGCATGAGGCGAAATAGCACAGGAACTATGACAAAATAATAAGTAGTTATTTTTTGTACTGGTTTTAGCTAAAAGGCCACACCTACTGGCAGCCTCGTCGACTTCCGGTGGCCGGAAGTCACGGGACCGAATTTTGAGCCTAACCTCATTTTTCGTGGAAATTTTTGAGCCTAACCTCATTTTTGCGTGGAAATTTTTGAGCCTAACCTCATTTTGGCGGTGAGATTTTAAGTCTAACCTCATTTTGACAGGGAAAATTCGATGTTCGAAGATTATCTGTTATTATAATGTATTTTAAATTATATAACAGTGTGTTATAATGTATGAGGAAATTATATACTTTTTGGCAGTTGTCGTAAACAACGTGGTTGGTTACTACGCATGCGCAGACTGTGCGTGGATAAGTAGTTGAAATCTATGTAAAACATAGGACTTGCATTAAAATTAATTATCAGTCTCCAGACATTCTGTGTGAGCAGATCGCTCTCTAAGCGGTGAATTTGAGTTATTCTTGTAGAACTTTTGAAGTAGTGGAAAATAAAATGTCATCTTCTCTGTTTGTAAACCTTCCTTGGCTCTTCGGAAATAAAATAAAGCCAACAAATAAGAGATTTGGTTCGTGGCTACTTTTGGAAAATCTAGACAACAACAACTTGTTAACAGACGTAGGGAACATTAATTATACCGAAGGAGAACAACGTCTGAGCGGTGGATTACTCATGCCAATTTCGCAACCGTTTTGCGATAACATAATGATAGCTAAAATCTGCGACCTTTCTGACTGCGAAGAAAAAACTAAAGAAAAAAGAAATTTTAAAGAAGGAAATCTGTGGCTCTTTTATAGCTGCCTACGACGAAAATTCTCCAACTTTGTTTCTGCTAGACATGGAGTTAAGGCAAAGTTACCTGTTATTCTTACCGAAGAGAACAATCTGGCAAAAGGGTTGCAAAGAATTATAGGGAAGGAACGTATGGAACAAATTAATAAGAAATACAACACACCAATAGCCATCCCATACAAGGTGCAACTGGCAGATGTCAAATTGGAAACCTTGTTAGAAGTATTAAATTTTGTTTGTAGCGAGGTTCTGCACATCGCCTTCGAAATAAATATCACGACCTTTATTTCCGTAACTGTACACCGTAATTTTGTGTAGAGGCAGATGATTTTGAAACTAACTGATGCAACTCCTGCACCCCGCACCCTCGTCTGTGAGTTGAACCCCGGCATCGAGCATAAGTTGTCGGGCTCTAAGAGTCTGTCTGTTACATCTATTCAATCGTATAGCCGCATAGTCCTTGTCTTTTTCCGCATGAGCTATAGCAACTACGAGGGAGCACGGTAAACACAGAGAGTCTTTGTTTTTTATTACTACAATACCGTTTCTTCCTCTACATTCGTCATTGAAATTATTATATAGTCCTGGTCTAACCCTCCCACGACCTAACGGCACTTTAACTTTAGTACATGGTGTAACAAGATTAGAGGCTACAATATACAACTATAACAAACTAAATAGCAATGGGGCTTCCGATGCATTAAATCCGTTAGAAGATTGCCAAACTATACTGAGCAATAGTAAAATGTACTTCCAGGATGCGCCATTCTATTCCGTCTCGCTCGACAAAATGTGGACAAAATTGACAGAAAAATTACAGAACAGTTGTTGTCTCGTCCTCTCTGCATTTAGTTTTAATTACTTACCCACGAATTACATCGAGGTTACAGAAGACAAAGACAATAAAAATAATGTACTCATCGCCCACAAATGTTTTATTAAAACCGGCAATACGTATTTTACACAATCTAAGAGTGTCTTTTCTACAAACCCAAAAGATGTAAACATCGCAGAAAAGGACCTCATCGATACAACCAATGTTCTTCCAGATGTGTTAAGAAAACGCACCAGTATGACTAACAGACTGTACCCTTTCCAAATAAAGGAAATAACCCCTTTATGCACTCCGTATGTTGCAAGTGGTAGAAAACGCCAGCTGGAGATGGAAGAGGTAGATGCTAAGAAACGAAGGCTAGACTACACAGAAAACACGGTCGCGATACGCGAAGAGTACAAAAATCAGTTGAGCATGGAAAATCAAATAAGAGAAACCGAGAACGAGCTTAAAAACATTTTATGCGAAGGTGGTTGAATCTGGAAACGACAGGCTCCTATGCAATTTACGCATTTGTGGTCAACACTAAAGATTCGTTTAGCTATGTGGGAGTGCTTGCAGAAAATAATAACACGAAATATGTTTACCATTTAAAAGGTTTCTATAAAAATGTGTTTATACAAATATACAGAAATAAAGAAGAGTTGAATAACGTTGGATTCGTAACTTCAACATCGAAAACTAACAAAGGCAATCTGTTAAATGTTGTTTATTTGCCTAGTAAAGAGTCATTTGCATCCTTTAAAACCAACGGACTCTCGAGTTTTAAGGGAAACGTTTATCCGAAAGTGGAAGATCTACAGTTCCATAAAGGTACCTTGGAGGAAACCATGCAATATGATCAAGTGGTTGTCGACCAAGTTAATAATTCTCTTATGCAGCCGATAAATGGGAAAATAAAATTTAAAGACTGTAGTAGATTAGAGAAACTGGAAGAAGGGACAGAATTTATTATTTGTGCTATACAAGAAGTGCTCTATCGACATAGAATTCGTTTTATTTTACAATTTGAAAACCTAAACACGATGTATTGTTCTAATTACTGGTTCGAAAAAGAATTAGAAAATGGAAATATAGATCTAAATTACAAGCTAAAGATTAAATTGGATATACTTAAGGTTACACCTATAATAGCTATGGGGAGGAGTGGGGGAGGGCGGGTACCTATAGCTCTGTAATATTATCTAGTGTTTAGTAGTGTTAAAACCCTCTGAGGATGATGACCATGTCATCGAAGTACATACGGGTAACGTACTAAACATAACTTAAAATTTAGTTGTTTAGTTATTGTTTTTGTTCCTTGTTTTGTGGTTCGGAGTTTTTATTTAAATCAGTGTGCCTTAGGTTGGTTAACAATATAGGTTGAATTCATTTCGTAGAAACTTACTACGTTGCATAACAATACGTTTTAGGTTAGTAACGGCATAGACTCATATAAAAACAATTGCTATTGTGGTTTTTAGCTTAGGTTAGAATAATATAGATCGATTATTTTTCGTAGACACTTACTACATTGCATAACATTACGTCTTAGGTTGGTTTACGACATAGACTCCTATAAAAACAATTGCTGTTGTGCTTTTTAGGTTAGAAAAATATAGGTCGATTATTTTTCGTAGAAGCTTACTACGTTGCATAACAATACGTCTTAGGATAGTAACGGCATAGACTCCTATAAAAACAATTGCTATTGTGGTTTTTAGCTTAAGTTAGAATAATATAGGTCGATTATTTTTCGTAGACACTTACTACGTTGCATAACATTACGTCTTAGGTTAGTTTACGACATAGACTCCTATAAAAACATTGTCTGTCCATGTTAGTAGAAACATAGGTTTCCACGTTAAGGTTTGCGGTTTAGGTAGGGTTAACCTAATCATAGTGTATTCGTTATGTTAGTTAACAATAAAGACTTATTGGTTATTGTTTGCTGCTTAGGCAAGGTTAATTATTAACAACATAACTTCTTGCTAAAATAATGCTATGTTTACAGGGGTTGGAACCAACCCGCAGATCTCGAGGCATACATCTTTACAAATCGTAGAGAAAGCAGTACTAGAATTCGAAAAGAATGTCTCACCACTCTTAATGTTGCATTTATGCACCACACTAACATTCTCTCTATTATCGACATCTTCCATCATCGAGTATACAATGCACATACACATCTTTCCGATCACAAAGGCGTTTTGGAACACCCTGTACATGCTGCGACAATGGCTGCTATAAGATGACGATGGATTGTAAACTTAACGTCGTCGTTTAACAATGCACATACAAATTTTTCCGTTCGCAAAGGCGTTTTGGAACACCCTGTATAGGCTGCGACAAGTGGCGAACTAGATGGCGTCGGATTGTAAATTTAGCAACGTCGTTTAACAACGCATAAACAAATTTTTCCGATCACAAAGGCGTTTTGGAACACCCTTAGGTTATTTAGATGGCGTTGGTGAGAATGATAGGTTACGTCATAATTTTAGAACACCTTCTATGTAGCAATTAAGTGTTACACACGCCTAAATCTAATAACTTAATATTTGTGTTTAGACTGGACCAACGTTAATATGTTTATTGTGTAGGTTAGGCACATTGGCCTTTGCTAATGAGTTATGTTCGCTATTTATGTTAATTATCAAGTTAATATTTGTTGTTTGGGCTTGGTTAGTTAACAATATAGACCGACTAGGTTTCGTAGAAACTTACTACGTTGTACAACATTACGTCTTAGGTTAGTTTACGGCATAGACTCTTATAAAAACAATTACTGTTGTGCTTTTTAGGTTAGAAAAATATAGGTCGATTATTTTTCGTAGAAGCTTACTACGTTGTATAACAATACGTCTTAGATTAGTAGCGGCATAGACTCCTATAAAAACAATTGCTATTGTGGTTTTTAGCTTAGAATAATATAGATCAATTATTTTTCGTAGACACTTACTACGTTGCATAACATTACGTCTTAGGTTGGTTTACGATATAGACTCCTATAAAAACATAGGTTTCCACGTTAAGGTTTGCGGCTTTGGTAGGGTTAACAATAAAGGTATCTTGGTTATTGTTTGCTGATTAGGCATGGTTAATTATTAACAACATAGCTTCGTGCTAAAATAATGCTATGTTTACAGATCGGTTACCCTCAGTTATGTTTGGGTGTTTCTACTGGCAGATCGTCATAATACCTTTCTCTATAAGTTACTTGTACATAATACTTTATAGCGAACCGAATCAATCCTTGTTCGTCCATGCCGTGTGTTATATGTTTTTACTATACACTATAACAATTTTGGGATTAAGTTTTGTTAAGTTATATTACGAAAGTTCGTTTTGGAACACCCTGTATAGGCTGCGATATATCGCAAAGATGGCTAACTAGGTGGCGACGGATTTTAAATTTACCAACGTCGTTTAACAACGCTCATACAAATTTTTCCGATCACAAAGGCGTTTTGGAACACCCTGTATAAGCTGCGACTAGCTGGCGACGGTTTGTAAATTTAGCAACGTCGTTTACCAATGCACATACAAATTTTTCCGATCACCCAGGCGTTTTGGAACACCCTGTATAGGCTGCGACAAGATGGCAAACTAAGTGGCGACGGTTTATAAATTTAGCACCGTCGTTTAACAACGCATATACACATCTTTTCGATATCCCAGTCGTTTTGGAACACCATACAGCGCCAACGGCTGCGATCGACGGATTATAAATTTAGCACAGTCGTTTAACAACGCATATACACATCTTTTCGATCTCCCAATCGTTTTGGAACATCCTGTATAGACCGCTACGAGATGGCGAACTAGATGTCTACGGATTATAAATTTAGCACAGTCCTTTAACATCGAGGATACAATGCATATACGTTATTTTCCGATCACACAGACGTTTTGGAACATTCTGTAGGAGGCTGCGAAAATGGTTGGCGGCAAGGATGCGTATACGTATTTTTCCCTATCACCCTGACTCGCAGACGATCAAGATGGCGGTGGGGTTGCAATGCATATGAAACATTTACAAACAGAATAGGGTAAGGAATTTTTCAATGCGTACATTTTTATTCAAATTATTACTCCATGCCCAATTTTTAACGCATATAGGTATTTTTCCGATCACCCATGATCGTGCAACTGTCTGCTCATAACGCATCGTTATATACAAAGTATTACCCTTAGCCCAAAATGTTTTATACATGATTTATCTATAACGCACTGTTATATACACATTTGTATACAAATTATTACTCCCAAATTTTAAATGCGCCCAAATATTACAACACTGCAATCTGCTATGTTTATATACTCAACCTTAATACAAGTAAACTAGAAATGTCGTCGTGGGCCAAACGGCAAAGGCCGTTCTCTCACCGAACTCGCTAGGTTCGAATCACAGTTCTGGACTAACTTAAAAATAAAAACTAATAATATAAATAAATAGTTATCACGTGACTTCGGGGATGGGGTCAAAGTGAGGGGTATGGCGGAAACAAAATGTCAGCTGAGATTCCTCTTGGGTCAGCAACACATTCCGATCACCCAGACGTTTTGAAACACCCTGTATAGGCTGCGCCAAGATGACAAACTATTTGGTGACTGATTGTAAATTTAATGCCGCCGTTTAACAATGTACATCTTTCCGATCACAAAGGCGTTTTGGAAGACCCTGTATAGGTTGCGATATATCACAAAGATAGCGAACTAGGTGGCGACGGATTTTAAATTTAGCAACGTCGTTTAACAATGCACATACAAATTTTTCCGATCACCCTATCGTTTTGGAACACCCTGTATAGGATGCGATATATCGATAAGATGGTAAATTAGGTGACGACAGATTTTAAATTTAGCAACGTCATTTAACAATGCACATACAAATTTTTCCGATCACCCGGTCGTTTTGGAACACCCTGCATAGGCCGCGACAAGATGACGAACTAGGTGACGACGGGTTTTAAATTTAGCAACATCGTTTAACAATGCACGTACAAATTTTTCCGATCACCCAGACGTTTTGGAACACCCTGTATAGGCTGTAATATATCGACAAGATGGCGAACTAGGTGGCGACTGATTGTAAATTTAACGCCGCCGTTTAACAATGCACATACACATCTTTCCGATCACAAAGAAGTTTTGGAACACCCTGTATAGGTTGTGATATATCACAAAGATGGCGAACTAGGTGGCGACGGATTTTAAATTTAGCAACGTCGTTTAACAATACACATACAAATTTTTCCGATCACCCTATCGTTTTGGAACACCCTGTATAGGATGCGATATATCGATAAGATGGTAAATTAGGTGACGACAGATTATAAAAGTAGCGACGTCGTTTAACATCGAGGATACAATGTATGTACACATCTTTCCGTTCACCCAGGCATTTTGGAACACCCTGTACAAATAGGATATGTCCGACAAAGATGACGACGCACAACAACGACGCTTCCCATGTATGACGACGCACAACAACGACGCTTCCCATGTATGGCGACGCACAACGACGCCGCTTCCCATGGCCATGACACAAAACAACGACGCTCCCGTCAAAGACGGACATTCAATTTTAAAATTATTACAAAAAAGATGGCTGAAACAAAATGGCGGAGAGGTAAAAAACCCACCCCCCACACCCACCACCACCACCACACCCAGGGTCACGTGACCAAATGCGGCTCTCTGATTGGCTAAAACGTAGTCCCATAAGAGCCCATGTTACGGACAAAGGGGGGCGATGACTACTCAGCATAAATAAAAATTAATAGTTCACCGAAAAGAGGGCAAGACAAGCGGATGGAATAGGCAAAGGTGTGGGTAGAAATCTGAGGCAGATCTGACTTCGCTTGAAACTGCCTTATTTATATTCCGAAAAAGATGGGTAGCCGACTTTCTCTTTTCCTTTGAGACTTAAAGCACATAATTGTACAATGTAAATAAGCTAAATTACGAGTTTCTACGGTACCGTAATATTAACTAAATTTGCAAAAGGTTTACAACACAATAAAACAGAAACAAAATAAACACTTTATTTAATCTCACGTTTTCCTACATTGATCGGCCGAGGTCCGTAACACAATTTACCCGGGTTGAATCTAAAAATACGGTTAACTTTACGGTTATAAACATTCGCAATGGAACGGCTTTATAGAGAGAATGGAAGGGGTGCAAAACTGAGTACTGTAATAAGCGACACCGTTTCGTCCCTCATAAAGTGCCTAGTCGTATAGATAACCGGGTTTATCAATTCGGCGTTGCGGTGTATTTATTTAGCTGGTAAATTAATTTATTCTGTTACACCAAAAAATAATAGGTAGATGTATGCAAGGTCGTGAGTTTTTGAAGCGATGACTTCTATTGGCGCGTTGGGCACTTTCGCTTGACTATGTTTCTGAAATCTCGCGTCGGGCTAACTTTTTGCGTAGACACATGTCAGAGCGTGAAGAGGGAATAGGCGATACATAGTACATATAGTCCAGTAAGCGCGTGGAAAGGGAATATACGATACATAGTATATAATAATACGTTATTATATATGATTTTGAGTGATTTTGAGTGAGGTATTATTTATGCACTCTACATAGAATTCTAAGAATAATTCAATATGTAAGGGATAATTATAATAATTTGTGAGTTTTAAGTTTCGTAAAGAAGACTGATTTTTGTCTAACTGAAGTAAGTTTAGACAAAATTTTAGATTTTGTACATTTTGACAAAGTAATATTTTACATTCTTTTATTTTACTGTAACTTATTATTACTCACTTAAATATAAAATTTAGCTTCATATTACAACAATGGAGGTCATACACGTTAACGGAGTATCTATTCCTCACAGAGTAGTTTCTTCTAGGCCAGATGGCCAATGCTTATTCTACTCTTTGTCTTTAATTGTGCATGACAAGATTCACTGGGGTTTGAGGTGAGGACCAGAGTTGTTATTCATGTTTCAAACAATTGGTGCAGGTTCAAACCATATACTTTAAAAGTAACAGGAGATATTTATTCAACAAAAAAAGAATATATCGCGGATACGAGCAAACCGGTAACTTTTGGAACCTCCTGTGAAATTCAAGCAGCGTCCGAAATATTTTTTATGAATTCTACGTGTACAGAGGTGGTTATTTGTTGTGGGAGAGTTTTGGCGAACCGATTGAGGGAGTAGGGAGGCTAAGGTTTACTGGGGAACTGACGAGAGTTTTATGTTCTTATTCCTCTCACACCTTCTTTACCTGACAACTCAATGGATATTATAGTGGAGGAAATACAGTCAGCTTCCCAATCCCAGGTTTCAGACGATGGTCTCGAAATTGCTCAACTTCCAACCCTATATTATTACATAATAATATTATAATTATAATAATATTACTATATTATAATATTATAATTATTATATTATAATTATGCAATTTCAAAATATGATATAATATTTTTTGACAATATATTGACTTGTGTAATTTGTTGACCTTTATCCTCCTGTAATATTAATACTGTACTGATAAAAATAAAAATCGGTCATACAAGTTATCACTTCCAACGTGTGGTCTTAAGCACACACAACTTTTTTTATTTAATTTTATAAGCTTTAGTTATTTTTACAATAGTTTCAAGACTACTGTATTAATATGTTTTTCGGGCTAGGGGTTTTACTTTATTCAGTAAATTAGCTATTATTTAATAAATTCATATTTTAGTAACCAAGTCTCTAAATTGTAATATAAGAGTACAGTACCTTATATTGTTCCATCAGTGTTTTCTTTTCTTTAATTTATTTGACTCGTTTCTGGAAGTCTATCCCATCATTAGAATCTCTCGTTGAATAGAGATCTTAAAAACCTCTAAAACAAAAACACAGTTAATAGATGACAGAATAAAACTTGAACACAAAATCTCACAACTAATACGTGTATTAGATAAAATAAAATCTGAACACAAAATCTCACAATAAATACGTTTACCAACATCAAACGCGTTTCAACGTCAATGTCGCCATCCTCAGTGATGCACGGGCTACAGTAACCAAACTATAACTGAACTAACAGTGTGACAGCGCACCGTATACATTCCTAACTAGAAGGGGCGTGCCCTACAGGGGGCGTGTCATAAACCTATACTAAGGCGTTAAACACCGCCTATCGTTAATCAAATAGCTTAACAATAACAATATAACTTAAATACAAATACTAAACTTATATTAATATTTAACAAAACATTGCATTATTACATTAGTAAAGAATTCTGTAAAGGACCTAATTCATTATTCACGCCCCTTCTAGTTAGGTCTATATAGAAATGATATATACCTGTCACACTGTTCGTTTAGTTATAGTTTGTGCCCGTGCTTCACTGAGGATGGCGACATTGTCGTTGAAACGCGCTTGAGGTTAGTAAACGTATATTTATTGTGAGATTTTGTGTTCCGGTTTTATTTCATCTAGTTACTTTCTCACAAGTCAAGCTCGTTAGTTATTTAATACGTGTATTAACTCAAACGCGTTTCAACGACAAAGTCGCCATCTTCAGTGATGCACGAGCTACAATAGTACAAACTATAACTAACCTAAAATCGTTTCATGTCCCGTATCTATACAAACTCAAAGGGGCGTGGCTTAAGACTACTTTACATTACCAAGTCGTTAGCAAATGCCTAGCGTTATTATAACTAGCATAACATTAACTATATAACTAAACAAATTACTAAACTAATAATAATCCCAAACAATACATTTATCGTTTATTTTAATATAGAATTTTTAATGGGTCCTAAAATTCATTATTTACAATTATTTTACCATATTTGTTAATATCAAAAGTTTCCCAAGCATCTATTCTGTTAAGTTTAAGGTTCATTTACACTTATCACTTTCGATGTTATCCATCCAAAGTGGTAAGTGTAAATTGATTTTTATTTCATCCAAAGTGTACACCAAAAGTGAATGATGAAACTAGTTGACACCCTACCAACTTTTTATGAAAGAGTCGTTACTCGAACTGACGATTCATCCGGAGTGAAGGCTCTGTGAAAAATGTAAACAAACGATATGTTTATTTCCCACGCTCCGTTCACTAATTAGTTGACAAACAACCAGTCGACTCTCAGCCGTAGTGCGAGTTTTTTTTCTCTGTGTTTATTGTTGTTTTGAATACAAATTGTTTAAAACGTAAATCGAGTGGCAAGACGAGCTTATTGTATTGTTTATTGAAACGTATCAAAAATAGTTCGACTATTAAATGCAACGACTATAGCAAATCGATTGCATGGGACAACGTTGACGAAGCTCCCAGATTTTCTCCTCTTGAGACCCATGGTTTCACCCACCAACGTCTTTGAGCACGGCCATTTATCGATAAAATTTCGTGCAGGTCTTGTCCACGTGACATTATATGAATGCCTCCGCGTATATAGTCTTTCCGCTCGGCCATGATACCTGACTTCTCGGAACTCAACCCCCCCTCCCTACCCGCTCGCCGGGCCTGCCGGTGGCAAACAATGACTCACCTAGTGGAGGGGGAGTTGAGTTCCGAGAAGTCAGGTATCACGGCCGAGCGGAAAGACTATAATCCTTGAATTCCTTCTCTAACGAGACATCCTGCCACCTGGTACCACAGCAGACACAAAACTGAGTATCAGTGACAGTGCACGTGAGACGAAAACACTGAACCGGATGAAAACACGTGAACAAGGATGAATCCACTCTCAGTGTTTCACTTTGGATGTACGCCAAAAGTGAAACAGCGTAAATCCTACTTTAGTTACATTTTTACAATAATACAGAGTTTTCTATTTTTATGGTGGTTTTCATCTGAACAATGCTTATCTACAGCGGATTTATCTGGCCTATTTTACGTTAAATGAGACACTGAATACGCTACATGAAACACTGTTAGGTTAGTTATAGCATTGTATTTGGATAACCTAATAGAACTCCGATCCAATGCATTATTTCAATCCACTGGAAATTCGACGATAGTGGCGCGATCTATAGGGGAAACGACGAAAGCGGTGTGTAGCACTAATGCCTTGAATGATTTCTCCCTAGCGCTACCTTGCGGCGCGATCATGCAATATTTTCCCGACAACTTTTTTTTCGCCACACTGCCGCCGTATGCGTGCATGATCTATTTTATTATTCATGATCTATGGTTATAGCTTGACTATTGTAGCTCGTGCATCACTGAAAATGTCGATTTTGTCGTTAAAACACGTTTTAGTTAATGAACGTATAATTTGTGAGATTTTTGTTCAAGCTTTGATCTATCAAATGTATCTTCTCACAAATCAAGCTCAATATTTATATTTATTTACAGTTATAAGTGTACAACTTATGGCTATCGGATGTCGACTGCCTGTCCATTATCTGTGGGCACTCGGAACCATTATTTACCGCCTGCTTCCTGAATTCTTATCGCTAGTTGTGCGAATAGGGCGTTCGAGTCGAAATTCAATTGATCATTTAATAATTGGTGTTCGGCGTTTTTGTTTTCTACTTTAATCCTAGAACGGTAGCGTACGTAAATATGACGTGTAGGATAAAGTAATTTGCCCCATAGTAGTCAGCCATTTTGATTTATCCCCTCCAATTCTAGCAGTGGCAACACTGGAATAAGTGTTGCCAAGCTGTGGGTATTTCCCCTAATTCGGGGATTTTGAAGGGTCTGTGGGGATTTTTCGGGAAATGGTAAAAGGTGGGGAATTAGTGGGGATTTATATCTTAGGGAACTAATACGTAAATAATAAACTTTTGGGCTAATATATTATCAACGAATTTTAGATTTTGCAGTATTTATGGAGAACATTACAAATGTATAAAGTGTACTTAAACATACAATATACTTTACATACATTAAACATATTAATAAGGCTGTGGATGGATGTAGATATTTATTTATAATTCGAATGTTACTGTAATTAAGAAGCAGACCTAAAAGGGTTTTGGTAAAGCTTTCGAAAGTACAAAAATGTCCACTTTAATATAAAATTAAAAATAACCTGTTACAGTTATTTTTCAACTTTATTATTTTAAAGAGCTTAAATAATGAAAAACGAATAATAATTAAAAGTTTAATAGAAGGGATAACATGTTTTAATTGAATAATCCAAACTAAATAACGTTATTAGGCTAACATTATTTGTAGTAATCTTAAGTTTAGTATTGTATTTAAGACAATGTTGTATTGTCATATTAAAAAAAAAATTATGTTAAATAAAAGCTACTACCTATATAAATAATAACTTTGTGAATAATCCATTGAGAAGTGACAAATAGTGGATCATTTTATTACATGTTTGTACAACGTATTATGTATATTTATATGTTTTGGACTATTGGTTATATAAAAATAAATTTTTTGAGTGATTTTTAAAGCCTTTGTGTACATCTGTATATTTCTTTGAATATGATACCTTCCCAAGGAATCTCCCTTCCATAGAATATTATCACAATAATTTATCTATGTCTAAGTATTTAATATATATTTGATTTGACAGAGGCTATGTGAATTAAAAATCCTAGATTTCCTCAAAACTAATACCTATTAGTGTTAATATATAATATGGTATGCCCGATAAACTGTTTTTACATAAAAATCTTGGTTAGAACTATAATACAGCATAAAATAATGTTCGCAATGTGTGGGGAATCTTAACAAAAATTGGGGATTTGTGGGGAATTTTACTTTATGAGGTGGGAAATACAATAAAGCAACACTGCTCTATTCGTTAGTTATCTACGACCAGGCGTTGTGAATTGACAATGTGTGTGTTGGGTCTGTTATTTATAAAATTACTCTCACGTAAAAATTACGTATCGCTACCAATACGTGAAATATTTTATAGGTATTTTACACGTTAATTTTGTTATTGAGTTGTATTCCGTACCAGTATTGTATTACATTTTTAATAAAATAAACAAAAACCTATAAAAACATCCAAAATAAGACTCATATAATCTACCAACAATGAAAATTTCAGCCTAAATGTCAACAAATCAGCAGGGCATAAAATCCGCTCATCGCTACCAATAAGCGACATCAAAATAACGCTACTGTTCCAGGGTTAAATACATGGGCGACCATATGATAATTTCTAAGTGGGGCTAGACCGGGATATGGGGCTTAACACGTTCGCTGCTAAGGACGCACACGTGAGCTTAACACTGAACCCTATGACACTGAACACAGTGCATTGCAGGCCAATCCCCGTTTTGGGAGTATTTTCAATACACAATGCATTGCGTGCTTCGCACG
>JAGFPH010011649.1:13711-33567 GCA_018207615.1 Philaenus spumarius | reverse complement strand
TTTTACAATTTGTGGTGTTCTCTAAGACTTTCATTTTGTGTCGCTCTTCGAGGCGAATTTTTTTTTTTTTGCTTTCCAAGACTTTGCAAGACACTGCACTTAAGACAGGCCGCACTGGAAACAATCGACACTGAACACCAAAACTTTTTACAAATCTATACTGATGGGTCACACAATCCGGAAAATCTCCAATCAGGATCAGGTGTCTATATCCCAGAGATGGAGTATAGTTTCTACGTCTCTTCTGTCAGTAACTCGAGCATGGAGACTGAACTTCTGGCCATCCTTGCTGCTCTCCAACACTGTGACAAATTACCCAGGGAACAGATTTGCATTCTTACAGATTCCAAGGCAGCCCTCTTTACAATAAACATGTATAAACCATCTCCCTACTTTCACTATACACAGGCAATTCAAAGTCAACTCCAGAACCTACAAAAATATAAAACCATTCACTTCCAATGGATCCCCGGGCACAGTAACATACGTGGTAATGAGGAGGCCGATAAAATAGCAAGAACTGCTCTTCATCAGCATCCAAAGCCAGTACACACACCAGTTCTAACTACTAGCATTCAGGAAGCGAAACGTTCTATCAATCTGAAATGGATCGACATGTGGAAGAATGATACAACTGGCAGAGGATTGTTCAATCTGCTGAAGGGGCCAAACGATTTGGAGATATATAGGAACCACAATAGGCAGACTCAAACTTTCATCTCCCGATCCAGAACCGGACACATCATCACCGAGGAATACTTGTACCGTTTCGGTATTGTACCAATCTTACAAAAGAACAATTAAGGGAACGGAAGCAATACTGGGCCACATAGATTGGTACTGTTCAAAACTTACCTTAGAATTTAAATATCACCAAAAGTAGGAATATTTCAGCTTATCTCTTACAATACACAGGACACCTAGAGGTTAGCTCAATAAACCATAGAAATAGATATAATTTTTGGCTTTATTAACCAAACTAAAAAAAGTTTATATGCCCTTAATACAAAATTGAAATTATTAACATGCCCTTAATACAAGAAAAGTTTGAGATTTTAAAAAGAAAACATATATATTTTATTAAATTGAATTTAAAAGCCCTCCCCAAAAAATAAAAATCAAAAACCCTCCCTTTTAATAATAATTACAGAATTTATACAGAAAAAGATTAACAAGTTACAAAGTTTTAACATGAAATACCATGGATTTGTTTTAAGAATAAATATATATATGTCGTTGGCCAACTTTAAAGCTAATTATAAATAATTGAATAAATAAACAAAATTAATTATGAGACGTCTCTCTATATATAAAAAGGTGTGAAATTTCTAATATGTAGCCCTTGGGGCTAAGGTCCGAAATGTGCTAGCTTGCTCCTCCCAAATATTAAATACTAACATATCCTAAATAGTACACATGTACAAAATTACTTTTCAAAATACAGCCTATTTAACAGTTAACATAAAAGAAAAAGAATAACTGCAGATCGTTCACATTTTAAATTAAATTCTGTCTTTAATTAAAGCACTGTAGAAATATTTTGTTAATTTTTTTTAAAGTTCTGTTGGAAAGTAGGCCTTTTCAAAGCGTAGCTGTTGCAGGTTATGCCATTGTATTTTATAACATTCCCTGGAGTTGAACCAGTATAACTGTATAACATAAATAACAATTTCTTTTTTAGAAAACTTGCAGCTAATTTAAATAAGCATAAAAGATAGTTCTTTGAGTTGGCTGTTTTATTAAAATTTGTAGCACAAGTTGGCAATTGATACTTAGATTGTAATGGTTAATACAACATGTGTAATGTTGCATAAGACTGTCTTTACATGTTAGCTAAGCCACATGGTAACATAAAAAAAATGTTAACGTTTAGTTACATATCAGTAATATTATGCTTATAGCTTATTAAAAGTTTTCGATATTGGTTACACTGTAGAAAACTACACAGTTATAGTTAATTAATACAGAGCAGTTTAGGCTTGTTTGTGGAAATATGTTTAGGCTTTAGCAATAACCAACATGATATCGGCTTTATAGTTTTTGTAGGCTGTAAGATTTATATTTAAAATTTAGGCTGTAGTAAAAAAAAATGAAATACATAGGTTTCTCTAATAAATTGAGCAAAATGAGTCAGGAAGTTGTACATAAACCAAAAGTGGAAATAACCTTATTAAGTTTTACAAGTAAATATTTTATAATTATCAAGGTAAAGCTAAAAACATTCCTACCTGGTATCCGGAAAACAAAGGTTTAGAAGAAAGTCATGTTATTTAGCGACACACCGTCGTTAATCGCGACTAAATTATTTAAAGTGTAACAACATAACTACCACTTGGCAGCGTCTTAAAGGTTTTGTTCGTAACGGTCTAATGGCCGACGCTTTAGAACACTCCTATGACCAAGCAAAATTTTAACTGAATAGATAAAGAACAGCTGATGGGTTGTGAGACAACGACCTCTGTTCAGTTATGCACGATTAGAAAGTAATACCGTACAGAGTCGACGTCTGGCGGAGAAAAGGATAACTATTTGGGAAATGTCGGTAAGGATAAATGATAGAAAGGTTGTAAGTAGTTGATGGGACGTTACAGTATGACGGATTCACCTCTGTGCACTAGATGTGGACAGAGGAGCGAGAGCCTGGAGCATGTGGTCCTTGAGTGTTCCCATGGTGATGGGGCAGTCAGAGGGGAAATGCTGAGACATCTTCAGGGTGACAACACCACAGGGGATCTTATGTCATCAATACTCACCTCCACAAAACTTGTGCAGCATGCTGCCCATCTGTACAGAAGACATCGTGCAATCGGCGCTGAGGCTGGACGCACGTAGTAAGAAGTAAGAAGTAAGTTTCCAAGACTTTACATTTTGTGATGCTTTCCAAGACTTTACATTTTGTGATGCTCTCCAAGACTTTATATTTTGTGATGTTCTCAAAGACATTCATTTTGTGTTGCTCTCCAAAACTTTATTGTTTTTGTTGCTTTCCAAGACTTTCATTTTATATTGCACTCCAAGACTTTAATTTTTTGCTGCTCTACAAGATTTTACATTTATTTGCTCTCCAAGATTTAGACGTAAAATTTTTTTTATGTTTTCCAAGATTTTCCATTTTTTATTACTTTTTAAGACTTAAAATTGTTGACTGTAATTGATCTTTCAGATTTAAATTGGTCTTTATTAATGTACAATCATTTTACTGCTATGAAGTTTAGAAATAAGTCTTTAACCTTTTATTTCCTCTCCAAGGCTTAATTACTCTTTAAAGTTTGAATTGCTCTCTAAAATTTCAACGAATTATTTTATCTCTAAGACTTAACAACTTTAATTGCTCTAAAAGCCTTTCACAGCTCTGTAAGTATTTAGTTGGTCTCTAGGGCTTTAAGAATTTAAGGACTGGAATGGCTAATTAAAACTAAATAGAACGAACATTTTTGAAAGAGATTGTCATTTTTTAGGAAAAGATCAGGTTTTGGTCCAAGTTTTCATAACTTATTGCCGTCTCACTTTTTCTAACAATTGCCTATATAAGATCAGGTTGTAGTATTTAAAATATTTAAACAAGTTTACTTAGTCAACACCTCTGACCCTGCGGAAATCGAACCTCTGCGGATTGAACGTTTTGCAAAGCACTATGATGGGCCTACTAACAAAAGAATGAAAGACACGGATTGCATTGACCTCAACATTGACTGAATAGCTTTAACGGAACAATAGATAATCTTCACCAATTACCAAAGTGAAACCATCTAATGGGAAATTAACCTTGGTTCGTCCGCTGATCGATCGGTCGCGACGGAACGTCATCTAGACGCGGAAACACACCACGACGCGATGCCGATTTGAATGCTTTCTTTGGTAAACAGTTTTTGCGTTCACCGCGTCAGGAACTGTGAGGAGCATTGATGCATGACTCTATATATACCGTTTGAGGCTTTATTCTGCAATAGTTCTTCTACGATTGGAGACGATGAAACTTATTGTAAGTAGTTTTTATTTTTAACTAATATGTTAATGGTATAATCTTATAATTTTTAGAGAACTTAACAAGACCATTCCTAGAATAGTTTGTTCAGTTTCCTAAAATATTTATGCACACATAAACTAAAAATAAATGTATTATAATTGTATCTTGAAACAACTCAATGATTTTCAAACCGGATATTTACAAAAGAAAAGGGAGTATCAACCACAGAAATAACTTATTTATCAACCCTGCTTAAATCCCAGAAAAGCTTGTCTGAAGAGATTGACAGATGCCGTGTCCACTATCAGAAACATTATCCCCATGCGGGAAGGGTGAATAATGGAACCAAGTTCTTCAATAGACAACGTCTTACGAGATTGTGATCAATTTTCTCTCCTGATTACAATACCCTCTGTGTTACACAAAATGTATTTAGTAACTTGAACTAATAAGCATTTTTACTTCTTTTAAAGTAAATTATGTAATACACTTTTTTTGCAGTGAAATACATAAATAGATATTTTAAACGACTGTAAACATTGTTACTTGATCAGCTGACTCTTTAGAATACGTTTAGAAATCAAATGTTGGTCAGTGTTGCTTGAATAATTAGTTTAAGGAAAAGTTAAAAAGTCAAGAATATTTTCAGTCATGAATATTAAGTTGTTGAACAATTTTATTGTGCTAGTTTGTCAGTACCTAAAAAGTTATTCTAAACGGAAAATTAGGAACTATCTTTGATTCCATAATCAAAGGTACTTAGAACATTTTAGCACAACAATTCCTAACACAACAAGCAACGATAAAATGGGTTATTTTTGTAGTAGCAGTAGAAATACTTGATATATTTTGGCAGTAAACAGGAGATTTTGGGTATGGTTGAGTCTCAAAGGTATCTTTCATGTGACGGTTATCTAAAGTCTAAAACCAATACTTGCTGGCGTTATATACAAAATAATATGTAGGCATAAACTTTTAACTATAAAGGCGAGCCTGTGGGGCTGTGGTTAGAGGTGCCCGTCCAGTATGCTGCAGTTGTATACGTTACTGGCGATCAATTCCCTGGTTTTATAAGTCCCTGGTTTTCCCATCTTCATTAGTCCAACTGTTATAAAATAAAAACAATAAATAATAAAAACTAATGTATCCAGCAAAAGTAATTTAGCTAACTGTAAAGCTTTCTAAAACAGTGACCGAACAGTGAGTTGTAAGTAAGCATTCTAATAAAATTCCCATCAAAGTGAATTTTGTTGTTTATGGCGGTCAAGGCGTTAAAAGTAAAACAAAATAAAAACCCCTTTACTAATTAAGGGTCTTCTGTAGTGATGGCCATCTTGGATTTTTATGGTGTCTTGGACTTTCCGTATAAGGTTAAATTCAAAACCATTTATTTTGTATCATAAAATTGTTTGCAAAGCCAACTACAACCACTATACGCATCCGTTTTGTGTTAAATTTTTTTATCCGTTAATTTGTCACGTAATTGACATTTTTTAAGTACCAAGTTTGAACGTTTTATCCCTACATAATAAAAATGCCGGATCCTCAATTTTATAAAGAATATTTAGTTTTTTAAAATTTTTTATTACAAAAGATGTATTTATAAAACGGTTCTAAATGAGGCAACATCAAAGTGCTCAGCTGCATGAAACTCCAGTGTTTAGATACCCCTATAAGATGAAGCGCTGGAGTCGCCGGTTGCTTTGTCTTTTCCCGAAGCAGAGCCTTAAATATCCGTAGATGATATATTGGCCAAAAAAAACTAATTTACATTGCGCGATTAGAACAAAATATTTCGAAATATTTTAAATTGAATGAATTAATTCAGTAGGCCTATAATATAAGCCTTGTCTTTGTAAAAACGTGGTTAGTTTTTTTGAATTTCATAGTGTATGGTGCTTTTTGTTTTTGTTAGTTACTTGTAATTCAGTTTATAAGATACGTGTAAAATTTAGATGCATCACATTTGAAAGAAAACAAGTTGTAACAGATGTTGAAGTTAATGGTTTTTTTTTTTTTTTATTATCAAAATGAAACCATTTTTAAGCTTCCATAGCTTTTAAATGTTGTTCTATGTTTATACTATGCTATAAAGGACTTTGAATGTGATTTTTTACAATTTGTGGATCATTATTTGACAAATAATAATTTTAATAAAGTTTCTAGCCGTAATAGGCCTACAAATCTTTTAGCACGTCCCGCGTTAAGGCTAATTGGGAACACTTATATTAATTGATATCTACATCATTGCGAAGGTGTAGTAGATAGAATTACGAACTTGCTGATGAATAATTATGACGAATAAATTTATAATATTATCTTAAACTTAACAAACAGTTTGAAATTCAGAAAACATTAAATTTAATAAATAATAACAATAAATAATAAATAATTTAACAATAAACATTTAAAACATTGCATATTTTACATTAGAAAAGGTATAAAGGGTATTATTGAGTATTTCTTACAAATAACATGGGTATATGTTTAGATTCTTAATGTATAATGTTTAATTTTATATTACCTGAAAATATGGCAAGTAATTTGTTTCTTAATGAAATTTCACATATAAATTACATAAAATATTTCTTTTTTCGTCTATTAAGAAATTCAAAGTTTGAAGATAAAACAGTTATATTTATTGAATGTTCTTTTCACACCCGAAAACGTTGAAAATGTGTATATATTTATATTTATATATATAAACCTAAATATAAACTTATACCCACGTAAGTTCTTGTCTTTTATCATATGTCATAGTTGCAAATGTTCAAAGTTTCTTAAATATAAATTCCACGTAAATACCTTCATTCTTCTGAGTTTAATTTTAAATTAATTAAACATATTTTTTATTTTTTATTTATGTGCGAACTCCTCCTGTAAGTTACATTTTTAAAAAGAATATGTGGTTTTCATTAGTACGGTTATGTAATTGCAGGAAATTTTTATTTAGAAACTTATTTATGTAATTCTTTAAACCTAAACTTAAAATAATACACAGAATTTCTGTAAAGCTCCTATGAATTTTCTTTTGGTTTCCAACAAACGGTAGATTAGTAACATAACACGAGTACTAACATTTTTAGGTTCAGAATTGTGATACATTTTTCATATAAATATAATTTGCTGTAGATCATGGAAGTAAAATTTGATTGTTTTATCACCCCCAAAAACTATAATTTCTTTTTTGTGTTAAAATATGGGAGACCCTTTCGTGATTCGTGCGCCAACTCACGTATTCGCTTTTATTGTAAAGTTTGTGTAATAAAAATAATAAAATATAGGTCTGCTATTATACATGGTGGTGCAATAATTCCTTTACCATTACAGAAAGTCATGAATAAAAAACTAAGCGTGATATGAAAAATGTATTTAAACTCACTTATTCTTCACATAATAAGATTTTACATTAAGATATTTCATACAAAACGTCAGTAAGATGACGACCCTCATTGTAAGTGCAATTCTGATGTATATCAATGGTTCTAAAGTCGATCCGAATGAGTTGGATTTCCAGGGAATTAATTACCTTCTTCAAGGCAGTCAAACCTCGTGGTCTGTGTGTAACACTTCAGCTTTGAGGTAGCCTCAGAGGAAAATAACTTATGGAGTTAAGACCAAGGTCAAGGTCATTAAGGTTTGGTCGCAAGAAGTTCTGTAAAATGCCAATGTTCCTATCAGATGTGACGGCGTCCGTTATTTTCCTCTCTTCAAAAAAATAGGGCCAATGATTCCATGACTGCTTAAGGTACACCAAGTGGTTAGCCGAGGGCTTTGTAACGGAGTTTGGTGCAAGTCTCTCGGGTTTGCTTCACTCCAATACCGAAGGTTTTGCCGATTTACTGAGCCAGAGTGGTGGAAATGAGCCTCACCGCTGGACATTAAGATATCACAGGAATTTCGTTAAGAAGCTGTCGACAAATGTTGACACGGTTTTCAAAGTCCCTCGGTAACAGTTCCTGTACAGTTACCATTTTGTATCGGTGAAAACTAAAGATGTTCGTGCAAAATACGGTGTACTGGGCGACTTGACTTGTTCAGTGCAGCACCTTCGAGTACATGTGTTGGGTGCCTCACTCGCGCAACATTTTCAGGGGTTCAAAGCACTGCGTGGTCTACCCCCACAATCCCTTGAACTCGTGGCTCTAACATTTAGAACCCAAATCAAGATTTTTGGTTTCGAGCGAACGAAAACCAAAGGGGCTAAATCAAAGTTTCTTCGAAAATCACGATGCTCGTTGACTACTGAATTTTCATTAGTTAGAAATGCGTCAATAATAAACGCCCTTTGTTCACCCGGTCAAGCCATCATGTCTACTGACAAACCTTAGGTTTCTCCGAGTCGACCGGTCCCTTCTTCCATTCTCTAAGACCATTCCACGTAACGCTATCCCTGGCCGAAGTGGGAAAGGCAGTATTGGTCCCAGCCTGTACACTCAATAAACTCAAACACATGAATAAGCTTTGTAATTTGTATAGTATTTTGATCAACGATTTGTCTCAAGCAGGTTAACCATACTAGGCACAAACTAATTTATATTTTTTAACACTTTATAAAGTTAAAGCCTAATCCATTTATTGAATTAATGCGACGATTCGAGACAAAGTCGAATACATATAAAACCAGCAAATAGTGGAATATTTTATATTTAGGTATTTTAAATTTGTATTTAAATATTAAATATATATTTTAATTTACTGTATTTACGGACATTATAGTAAGAACATTGGATTCAGTTTTAAGTCATATTTAGTATATGTGACTAAGTTGATATTATCAAACTAACGGACCAAGTCATCTGGTATACATACATTTTTATTCACTGCCCTACCTACCTAAAGTGAACATAATCTTTTATATGATATATTTATTTTTATATTTTGAATATTCATCACAAATATATATATTTTTAGTTATGATTCCACAGTTACTCAGAAAAACACAACTTACCTACGATCTCTGCAGGTGTGATATCCATTTTAAAATAATGTGTTACTGTTACAGACGTCGATGATTTTGACCTGTACTGTTGTTAGCGTAAGCTATTCCCACCCATCACGTGACTCTACGAAACTAGAAGAAGAAGAAGAATATGAACCTGGAAGCAGAGTCATTGAGTCACACAGAGGAGGTATGAATTTAATAATTTATTTAGCCTATATTCATTCTCAACTGGGCGCGAATATTGCACTAACCTTAGTCGCCATGAACAATATGTAAGAATTAAAAAACAAGTTTTTGAAACTCCACTATGGTTTAATTTTGAGTGTCTGAAGTGAACAAAGCTTCGACGAAAGCTGATTCATAATTGCACGACCTAGTAAGTTGTACAAAAGTATTGCTATTGCTACAAAAATAATGTAATACCATATAGGTTTTGGCTCTAAGATTAAATTAAAGTGATACTGACTACCCAGTTGTATCCCTACTACATATACCCCATCACTCACTTAGGTTACACAAGTTTATGTAAAGTAACTCGTACCCTGTTGCCAGTATGAAACAAAAAATGCAAAAATGTCAAAAATGAAAAGATTTTAAAGTTTTTCATTAAAATACCGTATTTATGTATTTCTACACAATTTTCTTGTATATCAAAATATTAGCCACGGAACTTTTACTCTATTTTTTAAACCAAACATTTAAAAAAAAATTGCTATTAAGTAGAGTTTTAAATAAATGAAATATTTTTTTACTACTCATTTATCATTTAGTAGTATTATTTAGTAATAATTTATTATTTGTTAAAACAAATTGCCTGCAAACACTAAAACCTAATTTATGGCATTTATTTTTGAATGTTATTAATTTCGTAATTTTCGTACACTATCCACCGTAAGTTTTAAGATATTAACTGTAAACTTACCATAACACTGCAAATCAATGTAATTAAGGTTTATGACGAGTTTCATATGATTTCTTGATATTTACGCTTTTTTCTTTCGCTTTATTAGTACTCGTTCCTCTTTTAGAAGGCTTATTAATCGCACTACAGTGCACGCTAATGGCTCACCGATGTCGGCCATTTTTAAGATATTGACTTCAAATTAAACTTGCAGTTGCATCAGGGTATTTTTAAAACTTTTAAGTCAGTATCTTGACAATTAATTGTTAAAACCAGGTCATTCAAACCGCTAGCAATTTTCATTAAAGTGCAAAATAAAGTTGAGAAGATTTGTCATTCCATGAACCTGCCTCCGAATGACTTGCCAGGTACATGACTGTGTCTTGTGGTCCCTGCTTCGTTCTATTCTAGACCCTTACCAAACGAACTATAATTAATAGTGTTTACACCAACAGCACTATGTTTGGTGTTAATCTTCAGACTTCACTTATTAACTAATTATAACTTATTTAAGGGAATAGTTTAACGGGGATAAATAATTTGATTACTTAATTATAAAATTTTGTTTTACAGGATGGCATAAACGTAGACCTATCAAAACGATTTATAAATTTGAGATAACAACAAGAGGACTAGCCTATGAAACTTTGAATATAAATATTAACAGATTGCCGTTCCATATATACAGCAACCCTTAACTACTAAGTCCGTCAATCTACCATGGTTCGCAAGAAAAATATTAATCACAGTCCGTGTCAAATAGTTTCTTATTTTAAATAAAATTGGTCCATACACGATACTTCAAACCAGACCTTAAAATATTTATCCAGTCAGAATGTATAGTCGTTTTAAGTTTTGAATACCATAACTATAAAATGTAGCCGTGATATCAGTGTTGTTCCTTACGACCTAAAATGAAGAAGATAACGATATTGAAATATTTCTCGGGTATTATTAAAATGAATAGAAGAAACGTATAAGATAAAAATAAAAAGGGTTCGATGGGAGAATTACTCAAGGCATCGTTGTTAGATTTAATATTCCGTTATTAGTCTAGTCACTTTAAGATTTATCTTTAACCAAATCCTAATGAAAAGCTTCATTAAAAAATTCTTTAATTTAGTATTTTAAATATTGTGTCAAAATAATGCTGTTAAATTGTGTACGCAAAACATTTAAGCAAGGTCGAAGGCAAGTAAAAATCCGTTATTCTGTTTTTAATATCTCAAGATTTTTCGATTTATAATAATTTGTGGTTATTATAAAAAATGTTTACTAAGTAAAATTAAAAGCAAAATATTCTTAAAACATTCAAGTAGGATTCGTAGTTTTCAAGCATTTTAATAAAAAGCTGAGTCATTTTATAGTAAGGTGCATACTCCTTTGCGCAGACATTACAGATACAGTAGATATAATCTCTTATTGTACAAAAAGTTCGTTACTTATGAAGTTTCACAATGGACTTTGACATGATATTTTAATAAAAATAACCTTTCTTGAAGGAATTACATTAACTGGATTTTTTAATAAATCCTCAAATATGTAGATTATTAACTGAAATTCACTTCACAAGTAACTTGCATAGACATATATTATATAATGCACAATAGTTATTGAAAACCTCGACCTACTAAGGATGGCAACAATATTATCGATATATTTGTATCGATACGGGAAAAATAAAAAAGAACTGTTTTGTTTATTACGAAGGGATTAACATTTTTTGTTTATTAAGTTTTTTTAGTGAAGTTAGAGGTTTTAGAGATATTAAACACTTAACGTTTTAAATGACCGCCATTTTTAAACTATACAAAATAACGTTCTGGAATTTTGTAGAAAGGTTTAAGGTTTTGTAACAAATATGTACAACAATTTGAGGTCAATATCTATTCTATAAAAATATTGTTTTTAGTAAAAAATCAAAATGGTGGATAGTTTGAAAACCAAGCATTTCCTTACATATATGTTTATTACATGTTTTCTTATTTTTAGTAATAGAATCGCCTCCTAAAATCTTTAACTTTCCTCGTGGGACACCGTGTATATGCCAAAATATTGAAAACTTCACTCAATTTTTGTTAATATAAAAAAATAACCTTCATTTCGTAGGAATTACAATTATTAAGTCAACGTTCTAAATTTATAGTGACACTTACAGTAAGTACAAGTAACTGTCAAACTGACCGTGTCCGTGTACTGTAAGTTGGCGTTGGCTGCCATGTTGGCAGTCCTTTCTCCCTCACCAACACTATTTTATCCTAATAATTATGAGTAGGCATATTTCGGAATAAACAATGTTATTATTAAATTAATATATTTTCTACTTCGGTTGATGACCGCGGATACAGCAGTCCATCATCAGGGCAGATCATGCAAGCATGCTCGTTGCAGATATTGAAAAAATATGTTATACTCGCCCAAAATCAGAAAATATATTGATAATCGATCGTAGAAATAACTTTATAAAAAAGTATTGATAGGATTTAGGACCTTGTTAAATTTATATAAAAATTAAATAAATGTTTAGCTTTCATTCTAAATTAATTACCCAGTTTAAAAAAAATATATAGTTTTATAAAATTTCTTTTATTAACAAACCTAAAACATTATGAAATACGCAAAAAATAGACATTTTTAGTTTATAAAATGTATAATTTTTTTGGATATTTCAAACACTATATCGATATGTAAATCCGGTATTGAAATTGCGGTGTATCGAAAACACGATATATTATCGATATTCAAACAAAATTTGAAATCCCTACCTTAACTGAAGTTCTTAATAAAAATATTTATTGAATTAACCTTAATTATCTAATTGAACTTTTTTATTAAATTGTTTAATTATTGTATTTATTTTCCTTACTTCTGTGGTTCTGGAGTTTTATTTAATCGTTGTGAATTTGTCGCCAATATTTTTTAAATTTCTTTTGAATAAGATGCATCGACATCCAGGAATATAAGATAAAGAAATTTTTAAATTAAAACTAAATCAATATTATTTTTAATTATTGATTTCTTTGGCTGTAACAGTCATATTTATTTTGGTTTTTAATTAGTTCATGTTAGATCTACTACTGTACAACGCAAACAAAGCAGTTTTAAGTTTTATTAATCGATTTAAGATCGTTTTTATTAATTCTCAGCATTTAAAATACCAGTGTATATCTAACGATTTGTTAAGCTATTTTATAGTACATATTGAAATAGTAATAGTACAAGTTTAAATAATTTAAAAGGATAACTATGAAAAAATTAATATTGAATTTATATGCAGGCACAAAATGAGAAAGTTCTAAAATCATAACAGTTAAACTAGTATTGACTTTATGACAGTCAGGAACATTGTAAAATTTCTGATCGAAAAAGAACGAGTGTATTAATTGATCACAAAATGGTGTAAGGTATACTAATTTGTACTAGTAGCAGTCTGTTAAAAATAAAGTGACTTATTTTGTATTATGCAACAGAAATGTCATACACTAGTAAAAGTAACGAATAATTAGTTATAAGTACTACATTGCTAAATGTACTGGTCATCTTAAATGCTACAGTTTTTATAATGATAACATTTTTATGAATATAATTGAACTTCAAATAGCAATTTAATTTTAGTAAAAGAGGTGATTTTAGAAAAACATTGTTTCAGGTTATGACAACAAATTAAAGATTGACTTTACTTCTTACGACGGCCCACCTTCTAAATCCAGCCAAGAACGGTCCTCTCCCTACGTACCAGATGATCACCAACTCGTCCCAACCGTACCTATAGATCCTAGAGGATCAAAATACGCTGTGGTTCCATCAAAACAAACAAGCAATTCCCAGCAAGACCAAGCCGAAGACTACCAGCAACCAACCATGCCTACGGACTTCGAACGAGAAATCACCGGTCTTAGAATACCCTACGTGGACGTTCCTAGCTACATACCTCCTGAAGAAAGCGAAGAAGAAGAAGAAGAAGATACATCGGAAGAAGACGACGAAGAAGTACCAAACCACGATCAATATTTTACGAATGATTTTTTAGAACCTCCTGAATTTAAGGATACTCCGACACCTGAACCAGAACAGGATAAAAAGTCCTCGACTGTTGAGACCAGAGAGGTTCGTGTACACCAAAATAGACCGAAACGTAGAAAACCAGTAATTTTGACTAAGTACAGGACACTAGATGATCCTTTTGAGCGATACGAAGTGCATGAGTTTACACGTGAAAAAGAAAAACCTCCGAAGAATGTACTCAAAGGTATACCAGTACCTCCGCGGTGTGCATATCCTCCACGGCAAGAAGTTCTTCGTGATAAACCTTTCCATCCTTTTAGTCATAACCATCTACAGTACAGCCAACCTCCTCTCCGGCACTATCGTCGTTTTCCTTTTCGTCCTACAACATTCCCTATGCGTCCTCCGTCTCTTCCTCTTCGTAACCCACCATCTTCTTCACGTTATCCTTTACCACCTTTACGTTACACTCTACCAGTTCCCCTTCCTCCGCGTTACCGTCGTCCGTCTCCTTTCAAATCATCTCGTCAATGCTCAAGACCACAACAACTTGTAAAAGAAATACATTTCCACCATTACGATCCCAGTGAGAGTTCTCCTATTTATGGCATCAATGATCATGAAAACTTCCAACACGAGACGGTCGATCTCAATCTGAAAGACGATGCAATCAAACTGGATAAAGAAATAGAAGAAGTCCATTCTCAAAGTAACTACCCTCAGGATGAAGAAATCGACAGAGAGATAGATGATTATAAAAGGGAAACGGAAACACGTCTGAGGATTCCGGAGTATTACGGGGATGCACACCGCCCTGATAATGAAGATTCTTATCCGCCGTATCATTCGGACAGCTCCCCACAGCCGATAAAGAAATATTCTGGTGACATTCCTTCAGATCCTACGGTTCAAGGTGGTAAATACATTAAACAACAGATTATTAAATATTATTACAAAACCCCGTAAATGAAACGACTGAATGAAAGTAAATTATTTGACAGGAATTCAATTAGTCGAGAAAACTATATGAATATGCTCGGAATGAAGACTATGTGAATACGCGTGGAAGAAAGAACTCGTGTTTATCGTGAAATGAAGAACCAAGCTCTATAAAATCACAACCAATTTAGCTTATTGTGTTGCAGCTGTTTCTATTACTATTAATTTTATAATGTGAAGTTGAATAACCCATTTTGAAACTTTGGGTATATCAAGTTTGCTTACGGATATTATAATTCAATATCGCAGTTTCAATGTTGTGCAAGCTATCGTCAATCAATCTTGAAGAGATAAAGACATTAATTATAAAGCTCATTTAATTTGTTTACAAACAATGATATGAGTGTAAATAACATTCCGAAAATACGCAGACATTTTTAGATAAAAGTCGGGTTTAAAATTGTTTATTTTTAAAACCTCGTATATCAAAAATAACTTTAAACTCAGGAGACGATTACTGAGTAATGCAATTGTAATAAAAATATCGATTTAATTGTAAATAGAAATAAACCAGTAAGTTCACAACTGTAGATGTAAGATAGATTTTATAAGATGTAAGTACAGAGATGCATTTAAGAATAAGTTACAGAAATGCAAATCCTAAAAAAATGGAGAAAATTGCTCCTGGTTTATAGATGTAAAACAGGTTCAACTTTCTTGTCTCTTCTGCAGTTTGTATGTAACTCATTTTATCCACAATTTATTTAAATTTAAGATTTTCTTTTTAGTTTATCAAAAATAGAAAAACACTACAATTACTTAAATTTCATTCCAAGATAAATATGTAATTTTTAAAGTGAGTTTTATATAATTATTGATTATAATTTTCTATTTTATTTTGTAAAGTTGTAAATTTTTTAATCTATATGTACGTATTTTTACTGATTTTACTTTTATTCAATGTATTTTGTTGTCTATTCAAAATGAATAGGGGAATAATATTGAGAGGTTACTTTCCTAAAATGCTTTTTAAAAATTCAATTATTTAAAAAAACTACGTTTGCTACATTCAAAGTTTCTCTGTTGAGGTCTTGAATTGTTTAAATTTAATTCATTGTAATTTTTGTTCCATTTGTAAAATTGTTTTCAGATTTAATTTCTAAATTTTAATTTTGCTAACTTCTTAGTTGTTATTTCATTTAAGCAATACTACTTAATATGAACACCATTAAAACCATTTAGTGCAATAACACCTAAGAAAAGTGTTCTGATTGCGATTTTAGACGTTAAAAACATCAATTTCTTTAAATGTCCAGTTACTTTTATTTTTATTTAAAATTGTTTAGTGTATCATTAGCGTGAAGTTACATTGAATAATTACAAAGATGTAGGTTAACTTTTTAATTTTGTTGTTTGTTGTGGTTTTTATCTTTAAAATTAAGTATTTTCGACCTTTCTTTATATTTGAACATTTTTCAATAACCATTTCTAACCTAGAATACACTTTTTTTGGGGCATTGGGAACTAAAAAACTATTATTTAAAATGTTTGCTAGTTAAATGGGGTTCTGTTCAAATATCTGCGTTATAAATAAGTAAGTAGCTATAATGAATATAAATAGGAAGGTAAAGATTGATTCAACCGACGTTGTTAGTGTTAATGACCGCGAATGGTTGACGCGCGATTGTGGTTCATTGGTGAAATTTCCCGTGACTTTCATTGTATTTCATAGTTGAATAAAGATCGTCAATGACACTGTGGTTTGAAGATCCAGGAAGAAGAAAATTGAAACATTTGTTTTCTAAGGCTGTTTACTTTTCAGAATTATTTCTAGTCAAAATTGTAGGAAACCTAATTTTTGTATTCGCTATGACAGCTGCAAAACGTGTTTGTTATCGGTAAATTTTGTTTCGTATGTGTAATAGTAGTACTACTTTAAAAATATTCGATTTTTCCAAATAAAACTAAGTATTAAATTTTCAGCTGAAACCTTACTACTTAAATAGTTTTTATTTACATATTTATATTTATTTCGTAGTTTCCCAAAAATTTGACATTTTGCAACAACTTTCAGTTTAGGTTAATTTCTATCATAAACATATATTTTCTCGAAATTGGATGAATTTACTTGAAATAAAAGTTTTTCTAAACGTATATATTCCTAACATATTCCAACGTAGTGTGGTTTGTTAGTGTATCGTCTAGATCGCTACAGTTGAAACTTTAAACACAAAGTTGCACCCATTGGAACCTAGTTTATACCCGTCAAATTAATTCCATCTATTTTGTATTACTAGCTAAAAACATTAACAACAAAACGATTAAGAACAGTCTGTCTAAAGTGATTGGTATACGTACATACGAGGCAATTGACCTTTGGAATGCTTTCACTAATTGCAATATTATAACCTAAAAATAATACACAAATAATTTGATCGCGCTGCTGAAACGCTGCCGTGTCTTAAACTAATTTCCAAAGTTAAGTTAGTATATTTTACGGTTTCAACAATTTGGGAAATTGGTCCACTCACGAAAGTGTTGAAAACTGCCTGTTTGTACGAACTACATTAGTAAAATTTGTTTGCACCGAAGATTCCGCCCCGGTTCACGAGCTGCTTTGTTCAACTCTCAGCGGAGTTTGCGAGTTTGCACCTCCTCCTTGAAGCCTCACATTGTGAATCATTCGCTTTGCTCGCATCGGACAAAGTTACTTTGAGAGTTTGCACCCTGGCTATGGGCCTCGGATTAGAAGCTGTCCTCAAGGCAAAATCCCCACGTGGATTTTAACCTGGTGATGTTATGTTATGATTGATTTTGAGTCAACCAAATAGGCCATAAGGTCGAGTTAAAAAAACTAAATGTTCAGAATAATCTCCTTCACATTTTTCTTTAGATAAAACCCCAAAAATTAATTCTAGAACGAAAAATCTCGTCTTTGGATCTCCAAACTGTTGGACTTTATTGATTTACTTTTATTGGACGGTTTTATTGTCAGAACTACCAAAAATTGCTAAGTTCTACCCTTTCACGTTTCTACAAAATTTCCTCTGCTAAACAAATTTTGAATTTCGGGTGATTGAAAAAGCCATAACTAAAATTTGAATAAGAAATGAAGGCCAACTTGGATATTACCAAACGCATTTTTCATATCTCCAATAATTTTAAAAAGGTGTCAAAACAACAGATTTTACGTTCAGTATGGCTCTTTAATTGTAAAGAGACATGGAAGCGCATCGAACAAATCGTTAAATTTAAAACAGTTATTGAACTTTTGAAAAATACCAAAGAATTTTGATCAGTAAATAATCAATATTATGAAGGATAAAACACAACAGTATTGTATTTTACAACCGGTATAAGAACTCTAACATCTTTAGAGTTTATATAAAAATAACCATCAATAATTTCAGAAAAAAAGGTTTGGGCGATGGTCCATCAATTTGGAAATATTTTGAAAATCGTGTACAACGAACTATTTAAAAAATAATATAAAAAAAATTCATAGAACCCTTACAAAAGCAATCTAAATGTGTACCAAACTTAAGCTCAAAATCCGTACAATATGTCTTAATAGGCCTGCTTAAGTATAAAGAATTTATACAATCTATTTAAGTACAACTAACATTATTTTAGAAATAGTTATGTGGGATAAAGTTTTGAAAATATTCCCAGAAAGCTGCTAACCCTGACGTTTTAACTCTAAAAAAATTAACCAAATCTTTTTTAGATCTAATTATTTGAATACAAGCTAGTTTGCATACTTTAAAACATGTCACATTTCTCCGAAAGCTTTTTCCGTTCCAGAAATTAAATACTAATTAACGAAATTTTAATCTTAGCCTTGTTTCGTTTTAAGGTACGGAAACCAAGCAAAACAGTTCGTACTTTTGTGACGAGAAGTGAACCACTTGTCTGCTTACGAACAATCAATTTTCGGTTACGTATTAAGTTTCGTAACAGGATGGTTGCAACAATCCGACGGTTAATGCGACCATACATTCCTGTAGGCACATATTTCACAGGCCAAAACAAAAACTGTAATGTGAAAGCCTCATGAAAACGGTCAACTTTATGCTCTATATTGGATAAACACATAAATTCAACGTAGCTAATTTAAAATTACCAGTCAACAACAATTTCAGCGATCCAAGGTCGGAGTAGAGTTTCCTTTGTTCTGTGATCTGTTTTATTGTTTTTACTAAAGTAGATTTTGTAATAAGGGGCAAATATAAATACAATACGCATGAAATAATCTACATTCATGTGATTAACCGTTATTCTATAACAAAATACATAAATTAGATATTCTTTTTAATTATGCAGCATGTCAATAACGTTTCTTCTCTCCACTGAAATGGGGGCTGTCGGAGTACTCAACACTTTTAAATGAGAATTCGCATTCTGTGATACGTAAATCAAAGGGCATGATAAGACAAAATTAGTGGCTCTAGTGAAATATTGGTTGGGTGATATTTTCAAAATGTAAGTAAGAATTTTAATCAGTATGAAACAGCAAAAGTATTTGATAAAGATAAAAAACTCAGGCTGTAATTATTGATATATTTGTTGGATATTTTAATAAAATAAAGAAAACCTGATTTCATAATTACAAAATAATTGTGTTCAGCCATTTGTGGTTAATGTCACAAAATATTTTGTGAGCCCCACCACATTTAGATATTTATACCAGTTTGACATAGCCAAAGATTATGGTTTCTTAGATTTTACTTGATGGCCGTATACTTTCCAATCTGCCTGTTAGTCCTGCTGGAAGTTTCGTCGGGAGTCCAGCGTATCGGTGTACTGAAGACCTCATCTAAGGTCCGACCGGCCGGATGCCTCACCGGTACTCGCACTTTGTTGGACTTGTTTCAAAAGACAGCTCAATTCTGTCGATCAAGCAGTGAAAATGTCACTTGAAGACGTCGATGCCCTCGCGGTTATAGTAGTACTCGGGTCTAAAAAAAAAAAACATAAAGTTTTTTGTAAAGAGAGATTGAAGAAGAGAAACACATTTTCTCACATTCAACTGTTGAACGAAGTACTAACTTGACCTCTCCTCTAACTCCAACACAACAGAAACAAGAAAATAACTACAA
>JAGFPH010011649.1:0-13611 GCA_018207615.1 Philaenus spumarius | reverse complement strand
AATGTAAAAAATTGGAGAGAACAAAAGATATAAAATCTTGGAGAGCAACAGAAAATGTAAAGTCTTGGAAAGTAATAAAACATGTAAAGTCTTGGAGAGCAATGCAAAATGTAAATATTCTTGAAGAGCAATGAAAAATATCATTGACTTGGAAAGCAATTAAAATTTTTAAGCCTTTATAATTTTGGAGCTATTATATTTTTATAAACCGATTTAAATTTTGAACTCGCAATGAGCAAATAATGTCTTTAAAAAGTATAAAACTATTACTAACACCTTGGAACTTTCATAATGTTGGCTACAATACTTTCGGAAATATACGAGGGTGTTAAGCAATGCCTTCAGGAATATCTTGAAACCCGTATATTATAACAAAGTTATTTAAAATATAGTAATTTACTTAAACGCAGATATGTCAAACCAGTCCTCAAGGCAATGACGAAAATACTTATTTTCAAGGTTCAGAACTTTGTACCTTTAAAAAGTGTAGTGAAATATTTGTATGTTTTGATTAGTAGAATATAAAACGAGTTGGAAGGCTATTTCATCTATATATCTATACTGTTCTTCAGTAATTATCCTGTGTCAAACTGATTGACATTAGGACTGACAGGTAAACACGTGATCCCAAAACGAATTTTAAAAGTACGGAATCTAAGAAACATTTCTTTTTAACTTAGTAGTAATTTCTTGGCTAAATTATCATCATACAATGTTTACTTTTTTTATTTTTAAGGCTTTGATATGTGCATATTTATATTTGCCTTAGCTTTAGTAACTTTTGGGTGTTTTAACGTTTTTTTAATCATTAAAAAATTATTTTATTGAAATGTATCTTTAACAATAAAACAACCTTCACTAGTTTTCACAGCGAGTCCAGGATGTATAGACCCCTCTCTAATTACAACACATTAAAGACTTTAACCACAACATGAGCATTAATGATTTCACCTTGAGCTTACTTTCAAACAAAACTCAAATTACTTACATTTCATTTATTACAAGTTGCAAACATTAATTTCATTGTTACAGATAATCTAAAGCATATGTTATTAGATAACCAATTGAAATACCGCTACTTAGTGTAACAATGACTCAGCAGTCTTATTGTTTGTTACGTCACTCATTGTTTAATTCTTGAATCGATTTTGTTTTGTTCCAATGTCGTCTCGTAATGCCCAGCTATAACCGTTCTTTACAATCCCTCTCCAAGGATAATTGGTTAAATAACTTTCAACGGTAAGAAATGTAAATGTTTTGTAATCTATTAAACAACAACCGAAAATTGTGTATTTGGAGAAAATAGAAATTTTAAGTGTTTTTTTTTTTTTTTAATAGGTAGTGATTTTTAAAAGTTATTTTCATATTATTTCTGTAGTGTATGTTTCTTTGGGTTCCGAAGCTTTTTTTGTTGGTAAATCACGTTATTTCGAGAATAGATTGCCGTAGTTAATATTATCCTGTAATAAAAAAATCTTCTTAAAAAGACGTCTAAAAGTTTGATGATTAAATACTTGATCGGTGCATTGATTCAAAATTGCTGAAAAATCTTTACATTTTGTATGAACATTTTTTGTGAAAAGGAGAAAGCTGAGGTAGAAAGAAAATATATTTTATTTTAGGTATTAAGTTATTTTAGGGAAACTTAAAAATAAAATAATTCGTTCACGCAGGTAAATCGCGGACTTAAGATGAGTGAATTAAAAAAAAAATATATAGTTTTTATGTTTTAGCTTTGCAACCAACTATTTGGGAATTTGGTTACTCACATAGGCCTTCGTGTTCAAAATATATTAGTAGAGTTTGTTTACACCCAAGCCTTTAGAACAGACTCGCGCTGATTTGCGAGTTTTCGCCTCTACCTTGCGACCTCGGATTATGGACTCGCGATAACGGGCTATTTGTATGGTATTTTACGTTTTGATCGATTTTCTGTTGACCAGATGGGCATAAATAATATCCTGTGTTTATGTTTTAGATAAAACGAACGAACGTCCAATCCTAGTACACAAAATCTAACGAAATTGTCACTTTCGGTCAAATTTTGGCTGACGATCTCGTCCAAACCATTTAAAAAACCAACGTGTGTACCAAATTTTGGACCAAATTGGAAGTAAATTGCGGCCCTTTGATTGCGAACACATGTATAGATATTAATTGTTTAATGACACCACAAACCGTGCTCTGAGGACCATGATCGGTGCACATTGATCATGCCCTACCTTATATAAGAGTGACTGCAGTGGCTCATCTTTAATATGGAAATTCGCTAACAAACACTGTTTGTTTTAAACCTTCATAATAGTGATTGTTTAATGGATATTATTTTTCAGGAATACAATTAATTTACTAATATAAATCTTTTCCCATAGATAACTTCCAATTCTAGGGTTGTACTGGATTTGTGTGATCTTTTTTCTTGTAGTACCGTGTTTGGAAGAATTTTTTCTTACAGAAATAGAAAGATCAATCATGTGACATTAAAGCAGATTTAAAATTAAAATCCATATGCCTAATGATTTAGCGATTTGAGTGAGTTATTAAGTTGGCTTGGCACGAAGCTCACAGTGTTTCAGATCCTAAATCTAGCTGACTAAAATCGTTTCTGCGAATGTTCCATTATAATAATTATATTTTCGTTAAAAATAAATTTTTTTCAATAGGTTTTTTCACTAAGAATACTTTTGTATAGTCAGAACTGAGCTAGGTTTAACCACAAAGCAGGATTTACGAGGGAAAGGAGTAATAATGACCAAAGAAATTGCGCAATGTTCATAATTTATTTTAATCTTCTTATTTTAGGTATTTTAAACACTTGCCTTCGAAAACTTAATTAAAATAACAACCTAAATAATATAAAAAATTATATGTTAAAAACTTTAAGGATATTATGAAGGGTATAGTTGGATTGCTTGTCTATTTCCTTTTTGCGAATCAGTGAATATTGAAATAAGATCAACTGGGAATATTAAAGACAGAAGATTTCTGTCGGGAATCTTCTAAAAGTCTATTCCTTTAAGTTATTTTTAAAATTTTGTTTTCTCTTTTTGGTGAGAGAACGAACTTTTTTAACATGTCGGTCGCATTCAAATTCCACATTTCCTAAGCTTATTCTCAGTAGCTAAATCAAGCTCGGTCAAAGTTTGATGTCAAAGTTAATCTTTCTTTTTCGCGTTGTTCGACGACAAATCAAAAACTTGTTGGTTCCTTCCTTAAAACAAAGATATAGGTATGTTATACACGAACAGTTGGCGGGAGAGTCATTCTCTCTTCTCTCAGTTTAGAAGTACGAATAACTGTAATAGCTGTCTTTCGAATATAATTTCTATGTTTTTTTTAATAATTGGAAAGTCTTGAAGGCAAACCGCCTTTGCCTTGGTCTAAAAACTCGAATTTGAGTACTTATTCAAAATTAAATACATCCATTAATTATTACTCCAGCCCTCCAAAACCATGCCGTTAGCTTTGAGGGCTCCAAACAATTCCATGTATGAAACTGTATACGAGGTTTCTGTGGAGAAAACACCTGATTACGTCAAGAATTTGTTACAATTGGAACTGAAATCAATTTTAATAGACTCTAGGACAGTTTTACACCATCTTTCTAATAGGATTGTGACATTGGTTTTTAAAAAGAAATTTTACTTAAATTCTAATAACAAATTATACATGTTTTTAATTGACTTTTAAAGAACTTGACTTTTCACGCCTAGAAGAGAATAAGGTTTGATGCTCGCTCATGATGCAAAGAGAACACGACGTTTCGATCTTGCTCGTTTAAAGACTTTGAATGAATCAGGTAAAATGACAGGGCTGAGACGAGGACGATGATCTCATGTTTGAAATTCCCACAATCTGTGTATTAAACCTCAAGCGTGGCTCTAACATTCTGTTCCGTTTTAGTTTTTTACCCGTTGTTCAAATATTTATTGAAATTGTCAATCATTGATTAGTATTGTCAATCAAATATTTGATAAACCTTTTGGTCATCTAGATTTGGAATCTTAAACACTGTGTGGTATGCGCCATAATAACATATGTTTTGTCGTATCACAATGTTTAGTTACTATTATTTTTAGTGTGCATCAGAGTTAGAGCTGAAACCATAATTTCGAGCAATCTATAATACCAAAACGATGGTGATGTAGTCAAAGATTGTTTTAGCCCAACATTTTTTTTTAATATTCCTGAAATGAAATATTATAAAATGCAAAGCGATAGTATTAAGAAGTGAAGCTAAAAGCAATTCCGCATAACAGACAAATTTTCTAGTAACACCAAATTAAAAAATTCCACAACAAAGGGATCCAATGATCACCTTGCCCACACGTACTCACGGATAAACTCTCAGTTCACAGAAGTCTAATCTGAAGCAGTCTCATTTGAAGGTCTCTAATTGTAACGGTATTCACTCCGTGACAAAGAATCTCGATTTTCGCAACATTTCGATTCTTAACGCACGATCAAATATTGTTTTATTGTTTTGCGAAAAATCGCATAACCTTCAAGTTGAAAGTGTGAATGAATTTGTGTCACTTCTTATCCTTAAAACTGTTACTATTTTTTATAGTCAGTTCTTTATTGACTTCATAGTATCTTTTTAAACAGAGAATTTGAAAGAGGGAATCAAGTTATAGTTTAAAATCAAGAAAAGATTTAAACAAAAGAGATTTGTAATGGGTTTGTTTTAGTGTACTTTTACCAGTACTGATTTTATTTATCAATATATAATTAATGATACCTAAACATTTCTAGCATAAAAACTGATTCCACTAAGTTATTTGTACGTATATTTAATGGATAGTGGGAATTATCTTTGACTCTGTCTCTTTTACTCAAAATCAACGGCAACTTTAAAACTACAGTTTAAAACTCTCTTTCATAGAAATTGTCAGTTGAACTGTTCCTAACAATATCTAACTATTACAGATCCCTGACTTTGTACAGCTGTAAAAGATAAGCATACTCAAAATAATATTTCCTACACCATCCCCATGCTCGTTTTGATCACACAATGTCTTTTACAGCAATGATATACTCAAGTTTAACCCTAGCATTAAAATAATTTATTATGCTTTTATTTATGTAAAAAATTTAACTTATACGAAAATGTCACACAAAAAACACAAGAATAGTGTTGTTGCAGCTGTTTCGCCGTTAAGCATCATGAAACAACAAAGAACTAAGAAATAAAATACGCACATAATCTGTACCACTAAGAACAAAATATATATACCAATTACACAGTGTGTAAATTAAATATCGAAACAAATATGTATTTTTCAAACTAAAATAGGTACAAATATTTTGTTTGTGGCATTGACTCTTAACAAACGTTCCTGATTTTCTGACATAAAAAAAAATCTCAACCCCCTAAGGGGGTGGCGGGTAGGGGGTAACTTAAATTTTTAAATGGGAAGTATGGTCATGTGATACCTCATTTTAAAGGTCTATTTAAAACTAGGAAAATGACACAAAGAAAATAAAAATCGGACCACCCAAAACAAAATTGCGGACCTAAACGTGTTGAAATAAATTTACATAAAGTTGCTAATATCTCGAAAAGGAAGAGTTTTTAGAAAAAATTTCAGGAGACAAAATATGTTTATTTCAAAGTGTTTGATCTAAAATACTGCTTCCAAATCGATTTCGTAAATTTTATTTTTTACAAAATTTTGTAAGATGGAGGAGTAAAAATAAAATTTACGAAATCGATTTTTAAATAATTATTCTTCTAAAATTAATTACATCTGTGTGTTTTAATCAAAATTTCATATTTTTAAATCAATTTAATTGCTTTCTAAATTAATTATAATAGGTTAATTTTCGTATAATTTAATGGCTGGTAAACTTCAATTAAAATAAATCTTGATGCACAGTACAACACACTTTGAAATCAACGCTTAACACATTAAAAATAAATATAAACAGTTGAATTATGAACAGTTGAAGATGGCGACTTTGTCGTTGAAACGCGTTTGGGTTAGTAAACGTATTAGTTGTGAGAGTTTGTGTTTAAAGTTTATTCTATCAGGCTTCACACATTGTTAAAAATGACATAAAATTAGAGCAATAGTAAGAACAATATAGCGATAGTAGGAACGAATCATTAAAAAAAAAATGTATCGCCTATTGGATTGTTTAATTATTCTAGTCTTTGAAACTGTTGGTTCCACTAAAAACAATAGTCTAGTAAAAAATACCAAAACTGGATAGCATTTACCTGAAAAATAAAACACAAAATGAAAATATTACTTGAAGGAAACATAAACTATACGATTATATTAGGTTGTTAAAACAGTTTTATTAGTTTAACTAAGCTTCTACAACGTACAATGTAGCTTTCAATAGTTTACTTTACCATAATATCTTGATGGAATAAACTATGAGCCAGAGATTATTTTTAAAATAAGGCTCCCAGTTTGCCGTTTTTGAAGAAGCCTCGCTCCAGCCTCTATGCTTGCTGCTAACGTTTATTTTCATGATTTTACAGATTTCATGAATACAGCAAGCTACTTTCTTTCCATAGTTTGCCTTGTAAACCGCTTCAGCATTTTATTATATTGGTGTGACTTTCTGCTACTTTATAACTTAATAATAATATTAGCTTGTTAGGTCCGTCACGTGACTTCTGTTGTGCGAATAATAATAATATTATTATTATTAATTATAATAGTGACTTGGTACCACAAACATGCTAATCATACTTTTTAACGTGTCTGCTAAGTTTAGCTTTTGATCCAATTCCATTCCTAGTACGTAAGGGTACGTAAATTACGTAAATCCATATGATTTTCCTCTCATCTCTACATTGTTTAATGTTCCAAAGTCCATGTGTAACCAGCATTGCTCCTGTCTTCTCTATTGCCATTTAAAGCGATCTTTGCTGAACTATCATTCCTTCCAATCTAAATATTCACAAGAATAGTTACATTACTTAGCCTATGGGACAAACTATATTGTATTACTAGAAAAGTATATTTTTTAAGACTTATAGTAGCTCTATTTTCAACATTAAGTTTTATAGCATAGGGCCGATTCGTGATACTTACAGATTTATATTCCTTGTCCTAAATAGGAGTAGATATATTTGTCTAAAAGACTGAATATTAGTCCCCCCCTCAAGTAAAGCATTACAGAATAGCCGTGTAAAATCATTACATAGATACAAGATACGTAAAATGTTTCGTCACGAAAAGTAGCAATCTATTTCCGATTGATTGGAAAGAAACATTTCTACGCCGAAGCACGAATCTGTACACGATTAATTAAATGTTGAAATTACAAACAAAATCATTTTCAATAAGGAACGCGGACTGGCGACGTGCGAGTGAGAGGGAAAGTGTACTAAGGTCAGCGTTAACCAAACATTCTCTACGCGGCGTTGAACTTTCTACACGTCCTATGTCATTATTAAACGGATGCTCGGTGGGACGGAGAAATTCTTCTACGTGATTTTACTCTTGTTTTCGATACGTTGCCAAATTATAAAGACAGCATAAGTTTATCAAATATATTTTTCAATATAATCATGTCATTTAAATCTTCAGTTTAAAAATATCAATAACAATTAATCGTATAAACAAGTAAAAGGGAAATGCTCACAAGGACCTAAGCTTGTGTATAACACGAGTAATTCCATATTTACACGATAACAAAGGTATAAAATAGAATAACTAAACCGAATGCATTAAACCTTACAGTATTGTGTAGAAATGAGTTATTATTCTATTAATAAAAACACCAAGTTTCTATACAAATGCCATTCTCGGAAGTATTTAAAAAGACGTGTGTATATCTTAGCAACTAAACTATAGAATAAACTGCCTTTTGAGGTTGACACTGATAAATCAGTTTTTATCGTTCTAATAATTTTGTTTGCAGAAACTCAAATTTGTAGAAAACTGGTGTAATGATACATAATTTTGAAGTACTAGTTTAAATTGTTTAATTAGGTTTTAATGATTAAGAAAAAGTTTAAGTTTACGTTTTGGTTAAGAATGTTTTTTTCTATTCATAAGTTTCATATAGTTTAAGTGTACCAGTAGTCGACACTATAAGACATCTTTACTCATTTTGTTTACTTTACTGTACATACCAATCAACAATAAGATTTATCCTGTTCCTTTCTTTATTAATTAACTTATCCTAAATAACTTTTGTATTCTGTACCATACAAAATAACAAGTTTTTTTTTATATTGTATAGAGGAAAATTTGTACCTCCCATTATGTCCTAATAGTTGATACCGATTAAAAATAAAAAAACTAGTAGTTGACATGTGGGTGAACCAATAATTGACACAAAGGATAATGAACAAATTCGCAATCATTTTTTTACCAAACCTAGAAAGCACATACGAATTTATTATTTTCGAAAAGTGCTTTATGTTTAATAAAATTTAAAAAATCAAAATTAAAGTTCATCTTCTTCATTTTTAAAATAACTGAGAAATAATCAACACTGACTGAAATTATGAAAGAAAAAAAAACAATAATTAAATTATTAAATTGTAGCTCTTCAATCTACAGCTATGGATATTGGAAACTGCACTCTTATATTGTCAGTTCCCAAAACTAAACGGCTGGGAAGTTTTGAAATTGTTTGATAAATATATACCTTAAACCTCTTCTGCTTGCCTATGGAAAAAAAACATTCTTCAGTCTATTATAGGAAACTAATTGAAATACAGAAGCTTTATTTTCATCGATGATATCTTCTATTTTCATAACTAAACATTTTCTTTTTGCCTGGAATCAAAACAATTACAAATATCATAAAATTTGATTGTCTCTGAATTAATTTCTCCTTCTCTCTGAATAATATAACATTCTTGAAAACAATGTGATTCTATATATTCATCTTCTTTCTTACAGGACAATTCATTAGTATAACGCCTCAGTTTTTTTATACAAATTTCCCTAAGAAACGGTCAGTGACTCCAGTTCCTTTTCTATTGCCTGTTCCTCGTTCGTTTTTACACCAGTAACTTGATTTTCACAATTTGCACTGATATCATTATTTTCTTTTTCACATGTTACGTCTATTCGACTTTAGCTACCTATTTGGTGGGAGAGCTACCAAAATAATTCTTTTTTCATGGCAGAACTTACTTATGAATTCTCATATGTGACGCATCTCCTTCCAAAAAGATTAGATCTGGTAACGTAATTTTAGTTTCCACCAGTCATGGATAAAACACATTAGCCATATGATATTAAAAAAAAAATAAAGCACAAGTCATCTATCTGCTATCAGACTCCTCTATATCCCACTTACTTGGAACATTTTCAGATAAATATAATGGTATACTTTCATATTTAAAAACTACAAGTGGAGAAGCCAATATTCCAGCAACATTTGCTGTTATTAAAACCATTAAACCGTTGCAATAGTTTTCATTAGAATTCACTTGAAGATATACTAATGTTTTACCTTTCGCAGCAAATACGTTATTTCCCTTAGAGTTGAGAATAAGACGTTTTCCATCTTGTTATCTTTTAAGAAAGTGTATTCCAACGGAAAACCGTTTTTAACCAGTTGAAGAATGTGTTCGCGGCCCCGCTTTGCGGCGCCAACTCTCCAACGAATCTCCCGTTCGAGAATTTTTTTAGCCCCACGTTACGGGAGCCAAACGTAAACCGTTTTCTTGGTTAAGTTGAATAATGTTTTCGGACCCCACTTTTTTGGGACGCCGATTTCTTCAACGGTCTTTCGTTTGAGAATAAGTTATTTCCACCTACTGGAAGTTTTATAGGCAATCTCGCTTTGTTTGGCCTAGGTGAAATAACTATGTGTCGAATATTCAGTTTTCTGAATATCCCGACTAAAAAAAAACTTCTACGTTATACTTCCAGTACTTTATATTTGAATCTAGCTCAGTTAGAACACAAGTGAATGATTTTACTTTTTGTAAACCTCTGAGTAGTGAGTACACTGAAACTAACCTTGTAAATTGTTTATTTGTGCTTCCAAATATTTTATAAAATTTCACTCTATCAATTTTTAATCTATAACTCATAAACTATTGGGATATTTGAATACTAGGTGTTTTTGTAAATAATAACTTTTTTATAAAACAAATAAAATTTTAATAATTCCTTTTTTTTTAAATTTCAAACATAAAATAAAACTTTTTGGATTTTACTTTCTCCAACAAATACAAAATAATAACTTTCCTTTCAATTTAATAATAATTTCTTAAACTGCAAGGCAGAACCAATTACTTACCTAACTATAATTTATTCTAATATTTTAATAAAAGATTTAATTTGATTTTACGATTTAATGAATTTAATTTTTAATTAATAATACAAATATTTTATCTAATCTAACATACTAAGTCACCCAGTATTTTAAAATAAATTTATTTGAATTTACTTCAGGCAAATTTAATCAGGGACTAACGTATTTACGTTTCTACCGTTCTTTTCACAACTGCCCAGGCGTCGCGACGTTTGATATGAAGTCCGCAAGCGTTGTTTAGCGATGGCAGGCTACAGATGCTCTGCGTGCTGGTTAAGTTGTCTCGTTGATGAAGATAGATTCCTATAGGGTTGTCTGGAAGAATGTTGGATACATTTTTAAAGATGGTTGTGGTTTTGTCGTGTCTGAAGTCCCGGTTCGGCTATTCCCTCGACGTTAAAATTGCATGTCCAAGTGGTCGCCTTGTGATGTCCTGGAGTCCTATCTGGAAGCTATACGAATCACTCCATGTATCAGCTGCTATGCAGGTTATGTTACTTCTCCAGAATAATCCAAGTTAGGCCAACTTTGTAATGACTAAGTTGCCACTGACTTTCTTGTAGATTATAGTTGTGTCTATTGCTACATTCCAGATTAATATCGCAATGACGTATCTTCACACTTGTTATACAAATTATTAGGTTAACGAAGAAAATACTTAGCTTTTTGCATACTATAGTATTTTATAAAAAAACAAGTAAAAGCTCTTGATGCGTACACTAGCATCATGAAAGTCAAAAGGCTCGATGTGTTCACTTACATCGCAGAAATATCAAGGCTCTCGAGTTTCCCCGAGCAATCGTTTATATAGACTATTTCGGCACTACTTCCATGCCAACTTAAGCTTTCTATCACTGTATTTCTATAAGTTTTTAAAATTAATTAGTTTTTTCAAGAATTTTAAACTCCTAGTCTATGTTATTTTTTATTCTGAATTTTATATTGATTTTTCCTTTATTTTTAGACTTGATTTAGTCATTGTTTTACGTAATTTTCCTTTTGTTTTTTGAGTACGCCTACTTTCGCATGTTGGTATATCTGCTTCCCCTCCAGTCGACTCATCTCCAGCCAGCCCCTTCTGCCGTTCCTCTATCTTATCTCGCTCCATGCAGTTTTGGCTATTTCTTTTTAACTCCTCCAGGGTTTTCCTGATTTTCTTGAGAGTGACATTTTTGAATTCAGCTCGTTGTCTTCTTTACACACGAACTCGAGTGACGTTCGTACGATTCTTGGTTCGCGTACACGACCCGCGCGCGTTTTTCCGCGGCAATTTTCTCCGGAAAAGTCTTTGTTTTTTGTTTTCCCGGTTTTTTGTTTTCACTTCTTTATGTCCTTTTGGTTTATGTTAACTAGCCGGATTTTCACTTTGTTTCTGTTTCTGGTTGTCTTGCTGTAGGGTTATGGAGTTAAACGATTTTCTACAAACTTGGGCTTTACTTTACTCCCGAAACATATTTTAAATACTGGATTATTTTTACATAACTACGTTATCAACATACTATTTACCATTTTGAGTCAATAAAAATTTAAGTTTAACTTATTTTGCTGTAAAGGTGCAAATTCTATCACCTTTTTCCTTTCATAAAATTTCAAGTTTTTCTTTTTAATTATTCATTTTGTTTATCATTACTAAACATTGTTTTGGTTAGAATTTAAAAAACTTTCTTTTTTACCTACTTTTTTATCATTTGAACTTAGTGGATTAACATTAAATTTTTTATTTAACAAAATTTCGCTAAAACTTATTTCACCTTTATTTTAAGCCTTCTGATGAAAAGCCTAAAATACCTTTTCTTTTTCAATTTAGAGGAATTTTGAATTTCTCCCCATACTTTAATAGTTTGTACCTTACGTAACTTTGTGACTTTATATTATCTAATCTTGCAGTAAATACACCCGCGGTTAGCGTAATGCATTTCCTGAAGATATTTGTTTTTTATTTAATTCCTGGATTTTGGCTTCCCGAAGGAATCTTTAAGTATTTTTTATAAGTCCTTATTCCTTTTCGAACAGGCAGGGTCCAAGAGTTTAACTTAGCCAGATAACGACCCTCCCGCGTCAACATGATTTTCGTGACCTACATTCGGCTTTAGCCCGCGGTAAGTCCGGACTATTCAAATTTATAAAATTAATTACAAATTCAAAATCCAGGACCTACAACGGGTTGTGTCCGTTGTAGTATATTTGATTATACCGTGCAAGTATTTTCTCTTTGGTTACTTATGCTCTACTAGATGTTATGTTCTCCGCTATTCTGTTTGTTATTGATGGGTTCGGTTGTATGAACCCCTTCAACCATTTTCTACCTATGCGGTCATTACGAAAAGTATGTGTTCTCTTCAGTTTATTTACTAGATGCTTTACACTCTCTACAGTTTTTAGTAACAGGGAAACCTGCTTTCGTAACTGATTTAATCCAGTGTACTGTAAGTGTCTGTAAGGAGTAACCTGTTCTCTGGATCGCTCGGCTATTTGGGCCCGGCCCGGGTCAAACCCCAGCCCTCGCTTCCGAGCTGATTCCTTAATTAATGGTTCTCGTTCCTGCATCTCCGCTAGGAAATTAAATTCCTTTTCATGATCATAATTTGCAAATCGCCATCGAATATTTGAAAAGTACATGAAAAAGTAAGAAGAATGATACCAAACACGACATAATTTGGTAAAAAAGCTTACAATATAGGCGCAGCAGTAACAATCGAGTTGGTTTTGTGTAACGATATTAAATTCAATGTTGTCAAAAATGTATACATAACAATATTATTAAATAATACAGTATTTAAATATAGTTTTTAGTTATATGTTTTTCAAGCAACGAATGTCACAAGGAAAGCTTTTGTTTCACATCATTACGGTACAACCACTTAGACATTGGACTATCGAATTGCTCGGCTTCATACCTTCTCAGTTTAACCAGCCGTTTATTAAATTGGCTTTTAAAAAAAAACAAAAATATAATTGTTTAAACAGACGTTTGACAACAGAAAGAATTTAATAAATAAAAGTAAATGTGTGCGGTCGTGGGATCCCCGTCGGAAACGAAGTTCATCACGCTTTTTCTTCAATTTTTTTACCAGCCTTAACGGCAACATACACCGTAATTTTAATCTTTCAATTGCCATATATCATTAGATTATTTTGTATAAAAATATTTACTGTTTCCATACGTTTAATGCTATTATAATAAAGGTGTAGAATTAATTATAACATCAAAGCTAATATGGTAAACACAGTTAAATGTCCATTCATTGTAAAATATATTCAATACACATAAAATGTTGATTCATAAGTCTAGGCCTAACCTAAAATTATTGTGTGTATGTTTAATTTATTTACCTGTCGTAACGGCAATAAACATACAACAATTTT
>JAGFPH010011648.1:11513-33569 GCA_018207615.1 Philaenus spumarius | reverse complement strand
CAAGGCAAACCAGTGTATACATAAATACATAAACTCAAGTGCTAACAAAAAAGTACAAAATATCAGTGTCAACTTCATAAATGACAGAATCTTACCATTCCATTTTTCTCGAAGTGGGCATTTAAATCAACGTGGAAAGTCGAGGATTAGTGAAAGATTGGAAGAGCTCATTAAGCATAAAATAGTACTGCCAAAAACAAAAACTTCTTTGGAGAAATGGCTGGACTCAGCCAAGAAACATGTGACAAAATCACAGGACGCAGAAGGTGGCAGTGTTGCAGTTCAACATATCAAGAAGATGGCAATACCTCTTGAAAGATGGTTGATGTTTGGGAAAATCTGCTCTGTGGATCCTGTACTGTCGACTTCTAGTACTTCTAACACACCTTTTTTATAAATTCGTCTTGTAAACATTTGAACGTAGTCATCAGCCCAGATAACTCGAAATGTGAACTAAGTGCTTCGCATTGTAATGTGCAGGGTCTTGTACAATTAAGTAAAATTGACGAACTAAATTTGTTTCTGGTGAAATTGACTTGTACACCCACTATTTTGTATATTACTGAACATTGGCTGAAATAAGAAAATTTATTTTTATTAAATAATGTTAACAATTATAATTTAGCAGCTGCATATGTAAGACCAGGCAGAATCAGAGGAGGATGTGCTATTTTAGTCCATCACCAGACAAAATTTAAGTTAAGGCCAGAGATTGTGGATTATTCTGTGGAGGGACTTTTTGAATGTTGTGGCATTAAACTGTTTACAGATGCTTGTATTAATGTGATTGCTTTATATAGACCCCCTAAAAATGATCAATTTAGTATGCAAGCATTTTCAGATAAGTTACATGCCCTTTTGAAACATGTACGGTGTAAGGAGCCAAAATTACATGTTGTTGTTGCAGGTGATTTTAATATTGACCTCCTAACACCACGTAAAATCCAGCTAGATTTTAAAAGTATTGTAGATTCTTATCTATTGAATATTCATATTGAACAGCCTACTAGAATATATGGAAACTCAAAAACATGTATAGACAATATAATAACTAGTTTTAACTCAAATAAGTGTAGAGTTACTGTGCTTGAATCTGGGTTTTCAGACCATTCTGTCCAAATAGTTTCAGTAAATTCTGCCATAGAATACAAAAAAGTAATTAAAAATAATTTGTTTAAGCGATCTTTCAGTGATAGTAGTATTGATATGTTTTTGGCAATGTTAAAAGAGGAAGATTGGAAGGAACTATATAATATACAAGGAAACCATATTTGCATGGATGTGAAGTATGATACTTTTTCAAATATTATTATAAGATACTTGAATGTAGCTTTTGCTAGAATGCCTATGGCCCCTACAAATGATAAAAATTTAAACAAAATGGTTGGGTAACTCCAGGTATTATGGTCTCTAGTATTAAAAAAAGAGAGCTAATATTAATAATAAAGCCAGATCCTCAAGAGACCAAACATTTCTTGATTATGTAAAACGTTATAAAAAAATATTTTAAAAATGTGTTGTTGCTGCAAAAATTATGTATAGTAAAAATATTATATCTAGAGCCTCTAATAAGACTAAAGCCGCTTGGAATTTAGTTAAAATTGAAACTGGAAATTGTAAAGAAAAAGAAACTAGTTGTATCGAGCTAAGTGTCTCAGGTAAAATTTATAAATCACAAAATAAAATTTCAAATATTTTCAATGAATTTTTCTGTCATACGGTAGATTGCCTTGGTGTGTCTGCTGATTACAAAGCAGCATTAAATTTCATTCATAAGCACCCAAGACCAACTGATAGTATAGAAATGGTGGAACCAACATCAATTGGTGAGGTGTGTAAAATAATCAATGGTTTAAATTCTTCAAGAGCTAGTGGCTGGGATGAGTTTCCACAGTTTTTATTAAGACGTTGTGCAAAGTTAATTGCAGAACCTCTGGTGTATTTAATTAATATATCTTTACAAATGGGAATTTTTCCTTCAAACTTAAAATATAGTAATCTGGTCCCAGTATATAAAAGTGGAGACTCTAATTTAATAAATAATTACAGACCTATTTCACTTTTAAGTGTTTTTTCAAAAAATTTTGAAAAGGTTATGTTTAACAGATTGATTGGGTACATTGAGGAAAATGAGATACTTGGCTCGAACCAATATGGTTTTAGAAAGAATAAAAACACTGCACAGGCTGTATTTGGTTTTATTGAGCATATAGCCTGTGCAATGGACAAATCAAATTTTGCAGTTGGTACATTTATGGATCTGTCAAAGGCATTTGATTGTGTAAACCATGATATGCTTCTAATGAAATTATCCTATTATGGAATTAAGAGTAAAGTATTAAATTGGTTATCATCATTCCTCTCAAACCGTTTCCAAAGAGTAATTGTTGGAAAGAATAACATAAATAATAAATACTTAAAAATTATAAATGGTGTTCCACAGGGTTCAATATTGGGTCCTTTGTTATTTATCATATACATCAATGATATTACGCCAAATATTAAGCAATCTAAATTGACTCTGTTTGCTGATGATGCAACTCTGGCAATAACAAATTCAAATAAAAACCAATTAAAAGTAGATTTAGAGACTGTCTTCAGTATAATGAATAGCTGGTTTAAGGCAAATAGCCTTCTTTTAAATATTAAAAAAACACATAAAATAAACTTCCATTCAAATCACATCAGATCTTCTTGCGTTAATGATGAATATTTGCACACTATAATTACACCCACAAACACTGTAAAATTTTTAGGGTTGGTAGTGGATAATACTCTCTCGTGGAAAAACCATGTTTTGGGCCTAACTGGAAAGCTAAATAAAGCATATTTCATAATACTTACGATAAAGAGAGTTACTGATATAGATACAACCATGATGGTGTACTATGCCTATGTTTATTCCTGGCTCTCTTATGGAATTGTATTTTGGGGAGATTCAATAAATAGTAAAAGAGTATTTCAAATACAGAAAAAATTTGTTAGGGTAATTTTCAATCTAAAATGCTACGACTCATGTAAACCACATTTTAAAAAGCATGGAATACTGCCCCTGCCCTGTATATATATATTGAATGTAGTGTATTTTGTTAAAGCAAACTATTCTAATTTCCTAAAATATAAAACTGAACATGGCTATTCAACAAGAAGTAAAAATTTTTTCAAATATCCTTTACATAAGACCACAATGTTTGAGAAAGCACCAAACTATAAATGTATTGAAATATATAATAAAATACCCAGTAATTTCAAGCAAATTGAAAATTTAAAGACATTTAAAAAGGTGTTATCAAGATATCTGTTGGAAAACTGTTTTTATTCAGTAGGGGAGTTTATGTTTCAGAAATGAACGGATTTGCCTGTGGCATTTTTGGAGGTGTAGTTGCTGTAAAAAAAAAATAATAGTTTTATTTTTAAACTTTGATATTGTATTGTTGAATGTTTTATATGTGTCTTTTAATGTATGTGTATTTAATAATTAATTGTAGTATATTGTGTATTGTATTGCATTTGACATGTCATCTGGCATTGGATTCTGTCCTGTATGTGCTGTTTTGTGACAAATAAATAAATAAATAAAATTTATTCAAATTTAAAACGTTGTTATTATATTCTATGACTTCATAATATTGTTATAGTTAGATTTAGATATGTACAATATTTAGTTCTATTTAATAAATGCATGTGAAATAAAACCGTTCAAGTTATTAGCCATTGTTGTCATAATATAATTTCATACCAGTCAAAAATGCAGTAAATATTTAGACTGTCAAAAATCTTAGTTTAGAAACTGTATAAATATTACCAGTATGTTAAGAAAAAAAAACCCCAATATATATCTATCTAATCTGACCTAGCTTGTCACAGTACGTTTTAAAGTCAAGTAATATATTAGATTTAGCCAAAAACTCCAAACACCAACCTGAATGCAGACAAAAGTAAACTTCAATTAGAACACAACAACTTTTGTTGACTATTATGTTTAAACACTTAGTAAACATGTAAATTCCTTTTTTATAGGAAACATATCAGTATTTAGACCTATGTAAAGCAACCTGGCTTAACTGGCGTGAATTTACTATACAACCCTACGCCAACAGAAATGCAACAATAAAAAATAGGCTGAAGTTCTAACTTATAGTCTTTAGTCACAGTATGTTTACCTATATTTAACATTTGACAGTAGAATGTAATACAAGGTCATCGTCTGCAAAAATATCAGCCGAGGTTCATCAATTTACGCCACTTAACTTACCAAACTAAGTAGGCTATATTTTAAAGTCAAACACTAGTTGATAAACCATTTATATTTTGTTATCAGCTTGAGGACAGGGTCATGGAGAGAACTGTGGAGATTAGAGATCTTGGGGTTATTTTGTCGTCATCCCTTTCACCTGAATCCCATATTAACACTGTCTGCTCTAAAGCTAATAGGAATTTCGGTCTTATCTGGCGCGCTTCTAAATTTCTTCATCAACCAACAATACTGAGAATGCTCTATGTTGCTTTTGTTAGACCTCACCTGGAGTTCTCGTCAGTGGTCTGGTCCCCGTATCAGAAGACACTTATTAAAAGAGTTGACTGTGTCCAGACGAGATTTCTTAGACTTGTGGGAATCCGCCTCGGCTACCGCTACCAGCAAGTTCCTGTCGGTTTCATAGCCTCTCAACTCTGCTTGCCTTCCTTGGAGCTGAGAAGGAATGTTCAGGATGTAGTTTTCCTTGTGAAACTAGTCAAGGGAATGGTTGACTGCCCAATGCTCCTCGAAACTGTTAACTTTCGCATACCAGCTGCAAGGACTCGGTCAAGTGAATTATTTGCCAGACTTCATCATGGCACAACATATCAATTGAATAGTCCTATGGTTAGAATCCAGCGTAGAGCCAACCTTACTCCTATTGAACTTGACATCTTTAATTTAAGCGTTGAGGCCATCAAAAGTATACGTCTGGATGTGAACCTCGACCTCTGATATCATTATTTAAGTGTTGGAACTATTAAAAATTTATTGATTAATTTGTTTTATTGTTCATTTTTGTACATACCATGTAGTTTTTCCTAGAGTTGGTTAAATGAAATTGGCCTTGTATTTGTATTTTTATACATTATTTGTTATCTGATTGCTATGTTGCTGTTGTTTGATTGTTATATTATTATTATTATTCTATTCATTGTTTTCTATGCATTGTATATCTTGCTAGAATGTTATTTTTGTTAAATATTTATTCCTTGTTGTTTATTATTAGTTGATATTAAGTGATCTGCTTTCTAAAGCACCAAGAACTATTTATATATTAATATTTTGCAACAATCATGATATTTATGATAGTTAGTATTATTTATAAAAAAAGGATTTTCCATAAATAAACTAGTTTGGTAGCTATTGATGATTGATCCTAATTTCATTGGTACTAGGCCAAGTAGGCTATGCCTACATATAAGCTGACCACAAGTAGGCTACTAATATAAAGACACAAAAGTTAACCTTTTCCTATATATGTAAGGGATCTATACACTTCACTGATGGCGGGAATCAATTATAAACAATCTACAACAATATAAGAAATTACCAAACCAAAAGTTGTTAATGAGAATTAACATTGAAAACTTTTGCTATAATTTACAGGAGATCACCAGCTAAACTAACAACTTTAATCACCAGATTTATCTGCAAGTAAGAAGTGCTACCAACATATAGTTCAGAAACTAAAATAAAAACATAGGCTAGGCCCTACTGTTATCACCAACAGCCATTGTATCTTTTTTTATTTTAAAAACATAGGTAGGCCTACTGTAATTGATCAGGTTAAGTAAAAACCTATTAGACCTAGGTTTTTATTTTATTTTATAAACATACTGCTATCACCCATGTGGCGCAACTATTCGACTCTTAGGCTAACTTAGAGCTAACAGAAATGCAAAAATAATAATAAAAAATACCTAAAAGGTTCTAACCTAACCTATTTAGTCACAGTATGTTTGGCTAAAGATTATCTTGGTTGGCAAATATTTAATAATGCAATTTTATTCGGCGAAATTGTAGAATACCACTACTACTCGCAGTATCTAGGAAAACCAGTCTGATGTATTTCAGACTAAAAAACCAAAATAAAAATATTTGACCATCCCTTATATTGGGTGAGACCGAAATCGAGGAGGCACAGTCAGCAAAGTTACTGGGTATGATTGTTGACAGTAAATTATGCTGGGATAGTCATATTGATAGCATTTGTCGAAGGTTATGTTCAGGAATTTTTGTGTTACGAAATCATTTGGTAGCCTTGGTACTTTAAAAAAAGCCTACTACGGGCTGCTCTACCCACATCTTAACTACGGAGTCTTACTGTGGGGAGTCTCATCATTTCAAAATGTGCAAAGGTTATTTATAATGCAAAAAAAGCTGTGAGGCTTGTAGGAGGTCTACACAAGTTGGAATCCTGTAAAAGCACTTTCAAGAAGTTGGAAATACTCACACTCCCCTGTATGTATATCTTCCAAACAATTTGTTACATAAAATTTAAATGTATTCCAATATTAAGTAAAGATGTACATAATCACAATACCAGGCAAGAAGATGTCTTACAGATAAGACAGCACAGACTTGAAAAGTCTAAAAACTTCCTTCTCAAGAAGGAGTTACACTTATTAATAAACTCCCACAAAAAATTAAAATTATCCAAGACCAGAAAGCCTTTAAGAAAAGTCTTCGACAACTCTTGGTGGCAAACTCCTTTTACTCGGTGGAGGAATTCCTCAGCCACAAGTGGTAGGTAGGTCGAGTGTGGGGGATGAATCTGGTTGATTCTGTTTATATTTGGGATTTCCCATCCAGGGATTGCATTATTGTCCTACATGTTAGTAAATTGTAATTGTAAATTGTAGTAAATATTTATTTTAAATTAATTTTTAATTATTTGTAGTAACTGCTTTTATTTTATGTTAAATATAATGAATTTGCGCAGTATAATTTTAAGAGTGTGTACGGTAATTAATCTGATGAAATATGTAAATAATACTTTATAAATTGTGTTGATTGTTAGTTTTTAAATTGTTTTTTTGTGGTATTGTTTAATTATCATATATTCGGACATGTCTAGGCCTATACAATGTAAAATTGTCAACGGACAAATAAAATTGAATTGAATTTCTGCAGAGGTGTCAACCTATGAGCGAAAAATTTCTAAGTAATCATATTGTTTAGGCTATTTATATTATCAAATCAATGTTTTAAACTAAATGTAGGGCGTAACTTTACTATTCGACACTAGGCTAACCTAAAGCTAACAGAAATGCAAAAATAATAATAAAAAAAAATACCTAAAAGGTTCTAACCTAACCTATTTAGTCACAGTATGTTTACCTGTATTGAACATTTAACAGTAGAATGTAAAACGTCGTTGTCTGCAAAAATATTAGGCTAGAGTCAAATAGTAAAGTTACGCCACCCAGGCGAAGTAAAAACCTTGTAGCATAGTAGCCTAGTGCGATGGCATAGGTTTTAGGCCTATGTATGGAATAAAATATTTTCGCAAAACTCCAATAGGCCTATGGCTTATTTATTTGAGTCCAATAAATTTATTCTTTCACAATGACGTTATGTTCAATTTGGCAAAGTTAATCAAGTTAAGGGCATAACTTTACTACTCGACTCTAGACTAATATTTTTGAAGACAACGACATTGTTTTACATTCTACTATTAAATGTTGAATACAGGTAAACATACTGTGACTAAATAGGTTAGGTTAGAACCTTTTAGGTATTTTTTTAGAGTCGAAAAGTAAAGTTGCGCCATGACTGCCGCTAATTGTATTTAGATTTTACAAAACTATCTAAACAAACAATTTTGCAATCCATATAATTTGCCGAGAACATGTAGGCTAAGTTACCTTACAAGTTTTATCAATATTGTTAAAACTAGGCGTAGGCCTAGGCTAGTTTTGGTACGGATTTTACACATTTTGTTCGAAAGATATCAATATTAAAGGTAGTTTAACATAATATAACAGGCCTACTATAAAACTAAGTAAAAGACTGTAGTAGATTATTGAAATTAGATTTTGGCTGCTAAATTATTTAACAAAATGAAGGCCTGTCGGTTAGATAACACTGCTTGTAAATATAACCTTAACACAGACTGATTTCGAACACTATTGACAACCTGCTAAAGAAAGTATTCACAAAGTAAACTAATTTATTTATTTTCATGATCTTTCAAAGCAATTTATTGTATCAATGAAATCTGCGTTCATAAACACCATACTTGAATCAAGAAAAAACATTACACCTCAAGTCCTCAAAATCTCAAAACAGGTTAAGTAAGAACAGTGAAGTTGTCTTCTGCTAACATTCAATTTTGTTTTTATTATTTTGATCACAGGTGCGCACTGAACTACATGGGAAAATGGCATAGATCCGATTAATAACTCACATGACACAAGTAATTATTAAAGGTCCATAATCAAAGGTTTTACCGGTTTTACTATGCAACAACAACAAACTATTCGACTTTAAATAATTTTATACATACTTTATACATTCGTAATACGTTAATTGTTAGAATTTACCTCCGGAGGCAGTTATTAAGGATTCACATAGATGGAATATGGAAGCAGTAATTATTAAAATTTACATATAAACAAATAACGAGTATATACACATTTTATGGAATATAAACATTAAACAGATTATTCTGGAGATATATTCCAATAGGAATGAACCCGTGAAAATAAATTTAATGCGATATATTCCACTTCTAAAGTGGAAGCATTATCTCATAAATTTTTAATGTGAAGCAGTTACTAATAAATGCTATAAATATATATATATATATATATATATCAATAAATATATTACCCTATGTATTTATTATGGGGATTTTTATTATCTTTAATTTCCACAAACCTCCCCCAAAATTACGAATTTTCAGAGCCAGCACCTAGGACCATAGAGGAAGCTACATACCAAATTTCATTCCAATCAGTTCGGTGTTTTTTTAGTAACTTTGATCTCCCCAAAAACCCCTAAAATTTCGAATTTTTAAAACCTTTCTTAGCGAGCACCTAAGTCCAGAGGAAGCTACATACCAAATTTCATTCCAATCCGTTCTTTGTTTTTTTTTTTTAGTAAATATGACCCCCCCAAACACACCCTAAAATTTTGAAATTTTGAAAACCTTTCTTAGCTAGGTACCGGGGGCCCTAGAGGAAGCTATATACCAAATTTAATTGCAATCCGTTCAGTAGTTTTTGAGAAATCGTGATGAGTCAGTGAGTGCGAGTGATATTTGGCTTTTATATATATAGATATTAGTTACATTATAATACGAGTTCTGTGGATCAAGATCGATGCTCTTTGTCCACTTCCGACCTTATATATCACCATAATTGTCTCTGCACTAGTCCTTCTTTGGAAATTCTCTAATAATGTACTTTGTAAGCTGTACTGCCCTTTATGTTTTTTTGGTGTGTAGTAACATAGTGCTGTTGCACACCAAACACCTACACTTCAATATCCCGTCGTGTCATTGATTCTTAGTTATAAACTTCGCATAACAATATTATTCAAAATTTTGAAGCTAATGTGTAGCATTAATTTAGCGTATTCTTCAGCACAATAGACTGTTGTAAATGTTACAGTTTTTTCCTAATTACCGGAACAAACCCTGGTGTAGAAACAATTCTTGTAATTACTTTTCTCGACTGAGCAACTTTGTTAATTAGTTCTTTCTTCTTTTGTTCGTAACTCGCAATCCATCTTCCAGAATAGTGTTGCTGACGTATTTACTATTTAGAATAACATTGAGTAATTTCTAGAATACAACGAGCGGTCAGTCTTGATTAGAACACGCCTGTTTGTTGTAACCCGTGTTCTGGGGACCATGACGGTGCTCATTTACTGCTCCCAACCTTAGGTCTCACCATAAGGGTTACTGAAATAGCTCATTTTTTAGATATTCCATGAAAAATATAACTGAGCTTGACTAAAATACCTTTAATTTGTTAAACGTATTTGAACAGCAAATTCGAGATCCTCAGTAGCATTTCAGCTACAACTAAATTATGACTAACTGTACAGTATATAACTCTGTTTACAATATTAATAAATATCAAACCATTTTAAAATATAGTCATACCAATTATATTTTCACTTGGACTGGTTTTGGAGTTGATTAAGCAAATTAAATAGAAACCACCGACGTGAGTTGGGCGGATTTCAAAAACAATTTTATATGTTTTACGGTTTCAACCAACTATTTAGGAAATTGGTCTACTTACTAATGCGCTGAATAGCTGCCTCATTGTACGAAATATATTAGTAGAATTTGTTTGCACCTCGGCCTCAAGCCCTGACTCTTTACGAGTTGGCACCTTGACCTTGCAGCCTCGGATTGGGACTGCTTCGCTTCGCTCGCAGCTCACAAAAATGATTCGCGATTTGGCATCTAGGCCGTCGGCCTTGGATCAGAAGCTGCCCCTACGGAACTTTTATGGTATTTTACGTTTTGATTGATTTTGGGTTAATAAGACTTACTATACAACTACAAAATATGCAGAATAATATGCTATATATATAATATATTTAAAACAAATATATTTTAGATAAACCCAACAAAAAAATTCATTCTAGTACAAAAAATCAAAAAACAATTACTTTAGGCCAAAAAAAGTTCTTCCGATTGTTTGATTTTTGTTTGTTTTTTACTAACGAACTAGTCCGAGCGACTTAGAAAACCAACGTTTGTACCACATTTGCACCAAATTGGACTTAAAATTTGCCTGTTAGAGTGCGAACACATATATACATACACAATGTTTAATGACACCCCAAAAAGCGTTCTGGTAACCATTGTCGGTGCTGATTGACCACTCCCGACTTTAGGTCTCACCATAAGAGCCACTGCAATAGCTCATCTTTCCAATGGAAATTCGCTAATAACTTCAAACTGTTTCAATTAGGGTTGAAGTAGTTTCACATCCATACGAAATATCAAGTGATATTGAAATATACCGAGTTATGAAAAAGTCTTATTAATAGTTTAATAATAAATACTAACAAAAAAATAGAAAGACTTATTGGATGTAGACGCAATAGGGCAAAAAGTGATTAATGTTGCTGGAACATAGAAGGCGAGAGGGTGGGTTAAGTATGAAATAATACCCAAGCTGTCTGTGTAACCATTTGTAAAAGTATTTCTCTGTTATATTGGGCTTTATCTGTCGAACTTGTTTTTATTTCGGTAGATTTATTATTACCGATAAATACTTATTTTCCGGTAGGCCTTGTATGAAATAAAAACGAATTTAATAAACGGTACCAGATAACTGCCACATACTTTCTCCTAGTTGAAACTTTATACCTTCCCAAGAGTAGCATAGGACGTGGTTATTTAGAATTGCAAAAGTAAGACATACCATGGAAAGTATTAGATGCATGTAACACACATCCATATTATATTATTATATTATAATAATATTATTATTAAAACCATTCGATCGATTTCGAACAAAATTGCACCACATATGTCAATTAGGCGTAAATAGATGCACGAAAAAAGGTTTTGAAAAATTTTGAAAAACAACCCCCTTTTTGGCCAAAACCCCCCAAAAATTAGTTATTACTGCTATTATTACCTAAACGAGAATGTTTTGAATTATACAGTAGTTTGCATATGGTAGGGTACATTAAGGGCTATAAATGAGCCAAATTTTATCAAAATCGTTTGAGCCGTTTTTGAGAAATTTAGATTTTTCTTGTTTTTTGGCCGTTTTTGGGGGGGTAAAATCCCTTAAAAATTTAAAATTTAAAAAAATAAAAAAAAACGCCTGGAGATATTCCAGAACTACACCTACATACCAAATTTCATCAAAATCGGACGGTTGGTATGGTCTCCAACTTTGTACACATCCTAACAGACACACGGACAGACATCACCAAAAAACCACGTTTTTTGGGTTCAGGGAGCACCAAAACAAGTAATAATATTTTTGGGTTCAGGGAGCACCAACACAGATAATTGCAAAAAAAAATGTTTGGGGTTTAGGGAGCACCAAAAACAGATAATTTCACAAAAAATTCAAATTCGAAAATTTGGACGAAACCAATACATTCTCCATATACTCTCCATGTATAGGGGGGGGAGAAAGTAAAAAGTAGCAATACAAATTGTAAGAAACAAAATACCAAATGTTGTAATTTTTCAAATGATTGGACTTTATTTAATTGAGTTGGTTTCTTCTTCTGTTGATTATTATTTATTTTATTCTCACTAAGACTTTGCTCGCTTGACTCTTACCGCCACGGCAACTAATGGCAAAGCCAATTTAAACAGACTATTGAATACTCTGATAGTTTCACGGCAATGACAATTGATTAGGATAGATACCCTTGGATCTAAGTAGGGTGGCGGTAACCTATACATTATGAAAGACAGAAATCGAAATGAACACGATCATCACCAATAATTCGAACTGCGGCATGCGTTTAATCTCAGCATTAATATTTAAATAATCAATAATCAATATTTAAAACAAATTTTGATATTACCAACTAAAGGAAACATAATATGTAACAATGGATACTTACAATACAGCAAGCCTTTCGTTTGCTTTTATGTATTTTAAAAAACTGTTAACTGTTAAGAATAATTACCTGAATCTAAATTTGTCAAGTTGGTTGATATGGTAATACTATACGAAAATGCTTTTAATACAAGTATTTTAATTTAGTATAAGCCTGACTTAAAATTAAGTTATGTTTTTGTAACCTATAATACAGATATTTGAATTGAATTACAATACAGTTTGTTGCTAATGTGCTTTATCCGGGGGCGGATCAAGGGCCTAATTTTGGGAGGTGAACATTTTTTTGGGGGATGGGGTTGGGTGGGTTGAGGATATGTATTTTGAAATTATCAAACTAAAAATAATCAATTTGGGAGCATTTTCAGATTAAAAATTTCCTTCAGGACTTTTTTTTCAAGATTTTTTATGATAGGCTTATTTAAAACTTCACAGAGGCAAATAGTATTAAGAAGAACCGTTTTAAATCTTACTTTTCAGTTTTGGTTTAATAATGGATAAACAATAGTAAACTTTATAATTATTTGAACAGGACTACAGATGTTTAATGAGTACCAGTAATAATAGACGAATTTTACAACAATGACTTCAAAGAAACAAGCTTGATACTAATTATAAATGAGCAGGTATTTTTTTTAGCTTAAACAAACAAAATTTGAAGTTAAATCTATATTGTATGAACTTTGGCCTATCTATGGTTTTTGGCCTATAGACTTATGGTAAGTCTATGGTTTTTCCTGATTTTTCGAATCTCTCAATCTCTTGGTTGGATTTAATGCTGGGTATATTGTGGTGTATACATACAGTGGTTCTGAAAAGTCTGGAGACGTTTTAATAATTCTGTATAAGAAAATTTTAAAGGTAGATGTTATTGAGGAACCTACACTATGTAAAAATACTATTTTATTAATATTTTTTTAAAAAATATCCGCCATCTTGGATCCGGCATTTTTAATGTAAATTTGTTTTTTTTTTTTATGGAAAGGTAGTCATGTGATTCATCATTTCGATGTAAAATTTCAAGAAAAAAACAACTGTGAAATTTGCACATCCATATTTTAAATTTTTGAGTTACAGTCGTTCTAATATTTTCAAAATTGATTTCGAGTTGTTCAACCAAATATTCCAAATATCGTTGTGTGGAATGTCGTTTGAAAGCTTATTTAATTCTAAATCCTAAAAGAATAATAATTACAGTTTAAAAAAACAATACAGCAAAATAGGGTACAGTTAATTGGAAAACAATATTACGTTTTTTGATTTGGCCGCCATTTTTAATCGGTTTATGATATGGAAGTGCAAATCACCGTTGGTTCTCTCCTGAAATTTTACATCGAAATGATGTATCACTAGAGACCACCTTCCCATTACAAAAAAAAAAAAACATAGTTACATTCAAGATGGCAGATACATTTTTTGAATTCTTAATAAAATAGTATTTTTTGTAGAGGAGGTTCCTCAATTACATCTACCTTCAAATTTTCCTTATATACGAAATATTAAACCGTCTCCAGACTTTTCAGCAAATCTGTATAATATAAGAAAGCCAATCCAACCAACCTTTTCTGAACCTTGGTAGTTCTTATCCACGACTTCAAGTGTCTTGAGAAATAAATTATCTTTCCGCACTTGCACTGCTGACTGGCAAGGTGCATGGAACATGAATTCAAGTGTAGGTGATGGGGAAAACATCTTTGTCACAAATATCTAGTATTGCTCGTAAAAAAAAACCCAAAAAACATGAATTTCATGTAAGATGACAGTTGATTTGGCTTCATTGATTACTGTAGTTTATTTTGGTAAGGACTATACACTGTACAGTACTTTATAATATACAGTATTTTGTTGGAAGCACGAGTAAAAAAAGAATATACTAAAGACCTGTATTAAAAAAAAAGATTAATATATTGTAATTAATTCACGAAGCAACACTGCATTATTGTATTATACTGCAATAAATTATCTTTAACTTTACATTTTTGAAAATATTTTTTAGATAACATGATTAATAATGTCTATATTGTCAATTTTGTAAAATTAATAATACAGATTTTTCAAATTCAAAATATTATGACTAGGCCTACTACACGGATGGTTGATGCATAATACCGAGAACCATATTCTAAGGCTGGCCATTACTCATTACTCAACCGCGCCGTGTCGTCTGGCCGTTTTAATGCACCGCTTACAAATAACTTAGACACACCTTTCAAAAAAGAACTTAATTTTTAAAATATCGGGTTGGTTGCCATCCAATATTTGTGATGTTTAGATGTAATGTGATTTTAATATGTACCTTAGGACATTAGCCAGCAAAATGTTTTTTTTTTTTTTTTTTTAAGTTTGGGGGTAAGTTACACCTAGTAATACAGCTGGGAGTGGAACCGCGAGTTTTCAATATTTTATGCTTAAAATCCAAATTTTGCTAAATAGTTTTTTAGTGTGAGTGTATGATCACTTAAGAATAAACCTTCAAATTCTCATATTTTTATCTAGTTATTTATGATCTATGTTGATGCTATGTAAGCAGTCATTTAGGAAAAAGTCGCACTAGGCCAAATATATAGACTAGGGGATCTATACCTGCTCGCCTCGAACACCAACCTCGTTCGCGACCGATGTCGATTGATTGATGACCTATACATAGCTAATGTAAAACAGAGATCTAAAAAGTAAACCCCAATAATTCAAATTGGGTCATGCGTTGTAATTTCGCCATTTTGTCAAATTGGTTGCAAATAAATGTGTTTTTGTTCATTGTAGTCGTAAGCTAAAATTATGTTAAGTTTTTATTTTAAATCTAAACCAAGTGTTTTATTTATAACTAGCTGGCCCGATCCGGCTTTGCACGAATAGACAAATCAAAGTTAAATTATTAACCAAAAAAATATTTCAATAAATATGACGTTTTGTTTGCTTTTACCTAATTAAAAAAAGACTTTTAGTTGTGAAGAATTGTAAAAAATCTGATTCTAATAATTAGCCCAATTAGTGTTTTGGTTCATTGTAGGCCTAACCTAAAATTATGATCAGTTTTTGATCAAAATCAGCTGCTTTATATATAATAGGTATGTAACAACTAATGTTTGTATTAAACTAAAATATAGTAAGCATTTTTCGTTGATTTTTGTTTGTGTTTGTGTTTAGTTTGTCAATGTAACCTTAAAAAGATAATACTCTTCAAATTTGCTTAATAATGTGGCTATGGTAATGAATGTAAACAAACATGACGTGTTGCTATGCTTTTTATACGAACAGCTGTTTTTGTGCCCCTGATAAAATCAAAAAAAATCTTTCTTCCATAAGATTAACATTGAAACTTTGAAGTCCAGTAGGACACAGCCATAATGTAATAGGACTTTGGTAAATGGCCTAAAACCTTCCCAGGGTTAACCTTTGTTACTATGCAAAATTTCAAAGCAATCGGATGGACGGTTTGGAAACGAATGAAGGACAAACAGAAGACAGACAAACATACATTGGATTTCATATATATAGATATGTAACAACATATTTTTGACTTATAATACAGTAATCTAAATTTGCCAAATTTGTTGCAAATAAACGAGTTTCTGTTCATTGGAGTCCTAACCTAAAATGATATTAAGTTTTTTAACCAAATCAGATAATTATTTCTTTGAAGTTAGGACAAAAGGGTTCAAGTCAGAAATTGTTTGATTTATTGTACGAATAAAATATATATTGTTTGTGATTTCAACGGTTACGTGGTCAAACTTCAATGGTAAAGAAGTAACTAGTCATATCCAGTCAGCTTGGAAGCGAGCCAACCACAGTGTGCTTTACTTCAGCCCTCCAACCCTTAAACCATATGTATGAAAAGTTACCTGGTCCAGCCAAGATTAGAACTCGGTATCTTCTGATCAGGAAGATGCCACGTTATCCACTCAGCTATGGCTTGCCTTAAGAAAACTGACAACAAAACAACACTTTAGTTACTTGCTACCGTTGGATAAATTAAACTTAGGTGGAAGCAAAGCCATGTAAGTTCCACTATGTGTACATAGAGTTGTCAAAACGTGCTTCTATAGTAAAGTTAACAATTTCTGATTTAAGTTCTTGTTTGCTAACTAACTTTAAATATTTATAATATGTAACAGCAGATGTTAGAACTTAATTATAATACAGTAATCATTTTTCGTTGATTCTTGTTTGTTTTCCCTTTTAATTTGTTAATCTAACCTAAAAAATATGTTGGTTGATAATAATAATATTCTGATTCTAAATGTGCTAAGTTGGTTGCTATGGTAATTAAAGTAAACAAACATGGTTTGCTTAGCTGTTGATCCAAACAGACATTTTATTATACTTTTCACTGTTTTACGCTTTAAAATAAAAATTATGCAAAAACCTTTCTTAGTGCTCGTCTATGAACCCATAAGAATATACAGTAACTAAATTAAATTTCGTATTTGTAATTTAACTAAGTTTTGCTGTACGTTGATCCTATGTAAATCAAGGACAAGTGCTCTTATATACGTACATAGATTGTAACTTCTCTTGGAGGCTTAATAGGCTTATTGGTTTTAAACTGTCATTTAGAAAAAGTATGGAAAATCATAATTTACAGGGTTTAATAAAGATCACGAGTTAAAAACACAACATTGAATTTATCCATATCTTTCACACAGATACAATTTAACGTCACCCATAAATTACTACTCCAGTCACTTACAAAACAATTTCCGATCAGCAAACACTCAAAGTCAACAGATGGTACTGGCATTAATGTATTTTATCTCGCCCCTATAAGATACACCCGCGACTATTTGTTCGCAGCAAGGATGCGGTAAATAAATAAATGTCTGGAACAAAACTTTACCTTACAACCCTCTAGACGGTGTCTGGTCGCAACAACTTTGAAACACATTATGACAAGTTTGGATTCAAGTTTTCAACATTCGAATTGAAGTTATTTGTTAGAATACACTTTGAAAGAAACTGATTTGAAAGTGTCATTTGAAATGTTTCATCTTTTCCATATTAAAATAGCTCATACGCTGTGGAGTGTTAGCAAAAGTCAGGAAAACAGTTCAAATAAGATTGTAAGTTGGGAACACAAAATATAATACATGAATTTTGTTATAACAAAAGTAAGCAAAAGTGTAGGTATTTACCAAACAAATAAATTGTATAATTTTATTGATAAAAGGTATACATTTTATAATATACTAGAGTTCTCCTCCCCTTTCTTAATTCGCTCACAACCTATGCGGCGAGTAAAAGGCAAATATATTATTGTGTACTTTGATATTTTCATGGTAATGACGATTGATTAGTACAGATATTTTCATTTTTATATAGAAGAAATGCAGTTTTCAAGTTATAAAATATGACTAAATTTGATACTTTAAAGCGGTATTTCAAACTGGTCAAATAGGTCTAGTAAACACTTTCACCTGACCTAACAAAAAAAACCCGTTGGTTGTGAAGAAAACCTGATTTTAAGTTTGACAATTTTGTTGGTATGGTAATAAAACTAAATGCTTTTAATAAACGTCCGATGGTATGCGTATAGTGACAAGCCTAACTTAAAATTGTACCTTATGATCCAAATCAGCTGTTTTATTTATTTTATAATACGTAACAACAGTATTATAATAAAGTTGTTTTCGTTTATTTTTTGTTCATTTTTATTTCGTTAACCTTACCTAAAAGAACTATTGGTTGTGAAAAGTAATGTGTTTCTAAGTTGGTTACTATGGTAATGAATGTACTGTAAATGCATTCAACAAACGTGTGTTAGTTCGGAATAGGCCACGCCTACAATTGTGTTGCTAAGCATTTGATTCAAAGCAACTATTTTATCTTTTAAGGATCTTTTATCATTTTATTTTAAGGATTATGTGTACCTACCCGACTTAACCATACAACTGTCAATGTAAATGTTTTGCAACGCTAAGTCATTTCGGTGCGTGTGCAAGCATATTTTCAAAAATTCGCCGAATATAGTACTTGTATATTAATCCAAAAGTGTTTTGTACCTTTTTTGTAGAGAATGTAGAGAAAAGTTCAAAGAATTCATATAGCAATTAAAAAATGTATTGCTGTAAAATTTTAAATGTTATTAGCTCAAGAAACAAAACATGTTCAGTAACGAAAAGAAAATGTTCAACTTTAGGCCTACATAACAAGCAGTAAACATTTTTTGTTATTTTTTCGTAAGAGTAAAAAAGTTTCGTAATTTAGTTTTAATTAGAACTGTGTAAAAATATATATCAATTTCCAATTTCTTATTTTGAAAACACCAGTTTTTATGTGCCATCTACACGACTGCTAAAAAACTAGGCCTAGTTTGAAACGAAATTTAGGAGTATTTGCTTTACCCAAAAATGAAATATTATTATAACAAAGTGTAGAGAATAAATCAAAGAATTGAACTGTATCCTTGTAAATTATCTTTTCATTAGAGTGTTTGACTTAGAATTATTTGAATAACAAAAGTGATAACAAATATAGAAATCTCTCGTCCATACAAACTATACAAGATGCGCGCGCAAACTCCTATGTCTACCCATGTTATAAAAGTCCGTTTGGGTTCAAATTCAAACGTTAGATGGGGCCGTATTAGCAGTCACTTTCCCACCGTCCTACACCACAAACTGTTCAAATATAGCATATTTGGTTTCCATGGAAAGTCAGCTTGAAGCATTATTTTTACAAAGATACCCAAATAAATATCTCTAAGAATAGATTGAGATCACACAGATATCACGTGTAATTTGTAATGCTGTTTATTGGATGGAAAACTGACCAATTGCAAGGGTCTACAAAACGCCCCACAACTTTAGAACTATTTGTCCGATTTTTGATTGGATGGCAGTATTAGATAGAGGAAACTGTGAAGAATCCAACGATATATAGGTTTAATTTAGAAGAAGTACTGGCTTTAGAGAGAGAAGAAAGATGCTTTATTTCGTTGTGTTTTATGAAGAAATCCGGTGAACGTACGGGCGCCGATTGATTTGTAGAAAACTAATAAACTGCAACGATGATTACGTATCTAAATATACGTTTTAAAAAAACTTGTAAATACAAACAATAAAGTTTAGATCATTGCCTTTCCAACGGGTTTTGATTTATTGCGATTGCATGATTTTTAGTGGGTGAAATATTCCATAAAATTTAAGTTTTCACAGACTACACAATACACTACGTCAGGGCGTTGAGACCACTTAATTTGAGTGGTCTGACAGTTAGAGGGTTAAGATACGGGATTGAAGCAGTAGTTGTAACAATTACTCCAAACACAGTAAACAAGGTTTGGATCGAACTTAGCTATTGACTCAATGTGTGCCGTGTGATGAATGGTGCTCACATTGAACACTTGTTGGGTACACTGATTGAGTTGCTCTTTCGTGTGATGTATTATTTATAATTGTAAGTTAAATATAATAAATACTACAAAGCCTTAAGCCACGATATTCACTTTGAATCACTTAACTGTTTGAAATAAATTTAGCAGAATGAAAGTACACGACGCGAATAAAAGCGGAACTGTGTTTTGTAAATTTAACGGAACATTTCTTTTATTTCACGTTGACTACCCCTCGTTGTAATCCACCGCATTGAAACATGGTTTGGAATAAATGTGTTTCTGTTTTGTTCTCCAACTTTAATTCAGCTGTTTTTAAACGTGGTTAAATTGCCTGTACTTTCATTGTACGTGCTACTTGGAGATTGCATTACACTTTATAAAAGACTGCATCAACATATTCTTCTCCACGCATTTTTTACGGTTGCAAGTCTTTATATAGGTAACCATTGTTTAGTATACCTTAGTTACATACTACTTAAGAGCCTAACATTTACAATAATAAATTATTTATCTTTAGAACTTTAAGAAAAACCATAAATATTGTCTGAATACAAAGTAACCACTAAATAAATATATAAATGTAAGAATAAATAACTGTTCCTAGGGCTGTTATATCAAAACCAATAACAAAATAAACACGGCAGAAGACAAGATGAGACATTTGCATTTCAAAATACACAAACTCCTTCAGAAATTGTATGGTTGTAGTTCTGTTTGGGCAAATCGCTTACATCCAATCAAGTTTCACACGATGCGTGCAAAGCAAATAATTCGATCACGCAGCTGAACCACTGACGTAAGTTGATTGAATTTCTAAAATTACTTTTATATGTTTTAGAATTTCAACCAACTATTTTTAAAATTTTCCTAGCCACGAAGGCACTGAATAGCTAAGGTACGAAATAAATTAGTAGAATTTGTTTGCACCTCAGCCTCCAGCCCCGAATCATGTGTTCTTTCTTTTGTACCGCTCACAACGAGTTTGAACCTCGACCTTGACGGCTCTGATTAATGACTGGTTCGATTTGCTTTAAAAGAAAACCCCGCGTTTGCATCCCGGCTGTCGTCCTCGGAACAGAAGCTGCATCCATAGTATAATCTCCAACCGTTTATTTAAGCCAATAACTTTTATGGTATTTTGCGTTTTGGTCGATTTTGGATGAACTAGAAATGTACAGAATAATTTCCTATGTTTATTTTTTTAGGTAAATGTATTCAAAGTTTAATTCTATTACGAAAAATCTCGAAAAATGTAAAAGTCCGATTTAGTCCAAATTTCGAGCACACGTTGGTTTTCTAAGTCGATCAGACAAGTTCGTCAGAGAAAATAATCCACCAACCAGAAGAACGTTTTTTAGCACCGAAGTAACAATTTTCTTAGATTTTTCATACTAGAATAACGGTTAGGGGGTTTTTCTTGCAAAAATAATAGTGGAGATTATTCTGCACATTTTGTTTTTACACTAACTTATAGAAATTCTGGTTCCCTCAAATCGATCAAAACGTAAAATACAATAAAAGCACACGGTTTAAATCCATTTGAGAGATTTTATCATAGGGAGAGCGAGTTTGTCAGAAGCAGTCCATAATCAGAGGCCGCTGAGGTCATAATATATTTCGTGAGTAGAACATGTTCCCAAATAGTTAGTTGAAATCTTAAAACATATAAACTTAATTTCGAAAATTCGCTCAACTAACGTCAGGTGTTCATCTGCGAAATCGAATTATTTTTCCTTGTACAGTATGATTCTGTTTGGCAGTTAATTCCATTCCATATTGACATGGGTCGCAATGTTGGCAGCCCTTATTAACTGAGTGATCATTCAATACAGCTTTCACTGTCACCTCGATGCAGACTGTAATTTGTCAACAAATCCTGTGAGTCGTAATTGTTTTTCGATGCACGAACTATATTGGTAATTTACATAATTAATTATTTGTAAGCTCTAAATTGTCTCAATTACAAACTTTTCATTGAAAATGCATAAAAAATAAAATTTATTTAATATACGGTCATTTCACTGAAAATTTTGTGTGGTAATATTATCTTAATTATGAACAGTTATTTAAGCAAAACATTACAAGAAAAACAGTTTTTTTTTTTTATTAAATTATTGTAACAATTGTCATAGTCAAAATAA
>JAGFPH010011647.1:0-27345 GCA_018207615.1 Philaenus spumarius | reverse complement strand
ATGATCAGTGCTCACTTACTACACCCAACAAAATTAATATTGCATTGTCATCGGTCCTTGATAAGGCTACAAAGTTTCAAATCAATCCGACGTTTTGAAGTATAGGAAAGTATACGAATATACGAAGAAAGGTATAAAAAGGCACTTTCCGGATTTTACTCCTAACGCGTGACGCGGTTTCTCGACCGACACCCCATCCCGATTACAACGGGCGCAAAGAAGTATAACTTCAAAAACTGTTTCACGATACTACTGGAATAGCAGTTGCTTTTCTATTGCCAGGTAAAATTTGTCATATACGCACTAGTGAGGATAAATTATATTCTCACTAGTGAGGATAAATCAGCTGATTACAACAATACTGGTATTGAAATAATGCCCATCTGTTTAAAACATTGTGTTGCTGTGTTTGCTTTACTTCGTGTTTAGTTGATGTACAAATGGAAGAATTACCAGAGGCTTTTAAGAAGAAAGTTACTGAAATAAGTCAAGACATCTAAGCGTAAATTTGAAGAATCCTACAACAAATTCTGTAAGTGGTTTAATGAACAATGCATAAAACTTAGCAAAGTATGCGAAGAGGTTGTACTTGTGTATTTATCGGAACTTTCTAAACTTGCCAAACCGAATACCTTGTGGAGTAAATACTCCATGATCAAAAGTTGTTTCAAAATAAATAAAAACATCGACGTTTCAAGTTTTACAAAATGTATTGCTTTTATAAAACATCAGTCAGTGGGATACACTCCAAAAAAAAAACCTAAGGTCTTTAGGGCTAATGAAATAACAAAGTTCATGATTGATTCTTCGTACAATGAGTGTTTACTAAGCAAAGTCATTCTATGTTTTGGCTTGTTCGGAGCATGTCGAAAAGACAAACTATTAAACCTAAATAGTTAACGTTATTGACAACGGTAGTTTCCTGACCGTATTTATCAAGAATAACAAAACACATTCAAACCGAAGTTTCACAATCACATATGAAGAGTGTTCATTTAGGCCTATTAACATCATTCGTAGATCCATGTCTTTGCGCCCTAAAAACATGACAAGTAAGAGGTTTTTTGCGACTTATAGGCAAGGTAAGTGCGAGAACCTGAATGTCGGTACAAACTACATTGGTGCCGTACAAAAGAAAGTTGCTACTTATCTTGGCTTGGAGAACCCTGAAAGCTACACAGGGCACTCATTCGGAAATTCCTCGGCTACAATGTTAGTTGAAGGAGGTGGCGATTTGCTGACCATAAAACGTCACGGTGGGTGGAGGAGGATGTATAGAGGAGTCAGAAAGAAGAAAAATAATGTCCAAAAAGTTATTTAAAACTGCTACTACCCATACCACAACCAAAGCACGGCCTACTCCATCTACGATCTCAGAAAGAACAACATTTCTTGATCAAAATAGCCACTACAATCATTTACAATAGATGACATTTTAAAAGAAACTGAAGATGAATGTGAATTTGGAAACTTTATGATGAAGAACACTATCTCCCAAAACCAAGTCCTAAACAAAATTCCTAACAAAGGAATTAACATTACAAAATAATACAAACTGCACAATTGACATCCACTGAAATATAAACTAGGTCTTTTATTGTTAGTTTGAATATTGTTACACTATTTAAATTCTTGTTAAATATAGGCCTAATCCTATTTGTTATTCAATGAAGTAACGTTTTGATTTTGTAAAAACATAATTGTTTGGTTTGTTTGTAGTAAATAAAATTTTTCAATTTGTAATAATCATATTTTTTGCTGTTGTATCAAACAATTGTTTGCTGTAGTATCGTGAAAAATAGTGTTCAAAACTCGTGAAAAAATGTTCTTTTCAGATGCTCGCCTACGACTCGCAATTTAAATACGACTCGCACCAGTGAATCACACTTTTCCACTAGTTGTGAAATATACTGTTTAGAACAGTTATTATTTTAGCACATCATACTGGTAGTATGTAAAAAGTAATTCAATCCCACAATCTTTCCCAACCATATTATAATTTAACTCAATATATTTTCTGAACAAGTTTGGAAAAAACAGTACTTCTTATTCTACTCCTAAACGAAAACTTAACAAAATAGTTCAAACAAAAATTATTTCTTCAGCAGAAATGTTACTGAGAAATAGCCTACATGCCAGTATAGAAACGTTAGAGAAAACAGACCCTAATAATTGCCGGTTTAAACTTATCCCTACTAACAAACGAAAGCTTAACCTAATGATAAACACATTAATTGTTTCGTCAGCAAAAATGCTACTGAGAAAAATATCCGTATGAAATAGTATGAAAGTATTACAGAAGAAAGCGCGACTTAACCCTACTAATAAACCAAAACTTAACCTAAAAATTAAACATAAATTATTGCATCATAAAAAACGCTTCTCAGAAATAGCTAGTCCACATGCCAATTTAAAAGTGTTAGAGCAATGAATACAGAACTTGCGTTTCAAATTGCGGCTGTTTGAAAATTTCAAACCTAAATTACTCAAAAACTGTACATTTTAACACCTTTTTTTGTAGCCCTGTCAATTCCCTATGAATGGTGTAACTGTCAAAGCAATTATATGAAGGATAATAGCTTAGTTAAAGATAATGACAGCAAATGTACATACAATATTGTATAATTTACTGTGTTGTAGTATAGGATGCCGAGTTGAACAAACCAATTATTACACATAACTTAACTATTATCCTTCATCCGATTGTTTTCACAGTTACACCATCTTATAGGGAATCAAAAGGACTGCTAAAAAGGTGTCTTGACAATTTTTGTTAAAATGTATAGTTTTTGAGTAATTTAGATTTGCAATTTCCAAACAGCTGCCATTTTTAAACGCATGATTTATTTTTCTTGAGATCATTGTTAGGTTAAACTTCATGCCCAGTATGGACTCAATCAGTCAAACCGTTCTCTAGATATGAATTATTTTGTTCAAAAAACAAAATGGCGGATTGCGACTAAACTAAGCCGAATTCGAAAAAGTTTTACTGAACATTTTTTATTTATTTCAATGTGTACAATACGATCGTGTATAGCCCGCTACGGTTTTTATGGACACCCTGTATATTTTAATTTATTCTTGGGACTTTTTGAACAATAGAAGTACAACTAACAGTCTAAATGTTTAATGCCGGTAATATTCTAATTAAAAATGGAACTTTAATTGCATTCACAAACATGTTTTTAATATAAATTACAATATCCCAATCTAAAATAAGTAAAATTAATTTTGAATTGAGTACAATCATAATTAATTATTCACGCCACAACTGGAGCCATATTGTTGTTATCAATGCAGTGTCCGAGTTGTTGTTTGTGTTGAATTTGTAATTAATGTAACATCAAACCTAATTAATTCAAACAAAGATTTACTTATTAGTAAATGACAAGTTTTAATAAAAACATCGTTAGTGCTTGTGTTGTTACAGCACCAACTCACTTTTGTATATGAAGGGCTAAGAAGCCAAGGGGTACAAATGATTTTTTTTTGCAAAATGGAGTTTAGTGCACAAACTGGCTCTTCAACGCTTTAAAATGTTTGTGGCAAAAGAATATAACTGTAAGTCTATCATGTGCTGAGATATAGTGGCGAAAACAACTACTTCGTAGAAGATCTGTTCAGCTTAGAAGCCAAAGGATACATGTGATGCAAGTCGCTTTACTTTACATAGGTAATTTACTTGTAACCTATGTTGTATTACATAACTTCTAATTCCTGTTAACACGTTCACCGCTACGCTAATTTTGTATTTCCTACTCTAAGAGCTGACCTTTTATTTTTTATATTTATAACCTAAGTGAAATTACTTTATTTTTTATTTTTGAACCTTTCTACGTAATAATCACTATTATTAAAAAGCGGACGCACATGGGCGTCCATAGCACATAGATTTAAAATTTTCGTGCGAAGCACGCGACGCTCTGTGTATTGAAAATTCTCCAAACACGGGGGTTGGCGTGCGAAGGACGCAATGCATTGCGTTTTGAAAATACTCCCAATATGCATATTGGCGTGCGAAGCACGCAATGCATTGTATATTGAAAATACCCCTAACACGGGGGTTGGCGTGCGAAGCACGCAAGACACTGTATTAAAAATACTCCTAAATATGGGGGTTTGCGTGCAATGCACTGTGCGTCGGCCGCTTCTCATATTCAAGCTCACATGTGCGTCCTTAGCAGTGAGCGTGTTACCAGCCCAGGGGTACAAGTGACAACGTTTATCAAATATTGGCTGATAGCAAAGAATAAGAGGATGATAATCTAATTAATCTTTGTTATTATTTTAGTCTAGAACCTAGCAATTAAAAATAGCAGTTTTAGTGATCATGGTTTTACCTGGATTTGATTATAACAGTTTAACTATAAACTGAGTTTTCTCAAAACTAACTTCACTACTCTTACACCCCTTGGTGTACTCTTCTCAGCCCTTCATATATAAGAACAGTGTGGTGGTTTTAAAACCCCTCACCGCTATTATTAATTACTGCCAATTAGGTTTAGCATTTTAACAGTGGCATTTAAGGTCTTGCGTGAGTAAAATGCACTCATAGATTTGAAATTTACCTCAAAAACCTTATCAGCGAATTTCCATAAAAAATATGAGCTATTGCAGTGACTCTTATGGTTAGACCTTAGTTTGGGAGTGGTCAATGAGCCCCACAATTGGGTCAACACGTTTTGGGGTGCCATTAAAAGTTGTATACAGGCTGTCCAGTAATTACGGGATCAAATTTCGTTAAATGGCCAAAATGTGTCAAAATAAAACAAAATTTCACATAAATGTAGGCCCTAAAACGCTTCGTTTTCAGATATCCGCCATTTTGTTTTTTGTACAAAATAAATCATATCTAGAGAGCGGTTTGAATGATAGAGTTCAAACTTGATATGAAGTTTAACCTAACAATGGTATATATCAGGAAAAATAAGCGATTGAATCCAATCATGCATTTCAATATGGCGGCTGTTAAATTTAAAATCTAAATTACTCAAAAACCGTAAATTTTATCAAAAAATGTCAAGACATCTTTTTGAAGCCCTTTTGATTCCCTATTGGATGGTGTAGCTGTCAAAACAATCGGATGAAGGATAATATTTAAGTTATGTGTAATACAGTTAATTGGTTTGTTGAACTCGGCATCCTATACCAACACAGTAAATACTACAATATTGTATGTAAATTTGATTTCATTATCTTTAATTTAGTTATTATCCTTCATCCGATTTTTTTAACAGTTACACCATCCGATAGGGAATCAAAAGGGCTACAAAAAAATATCTTGGCATTTTTTGTCGCTTTTTACTTTCTCCCCCTATACCATAGTATATGGAGAAAGTATTGTATTCGTCAAAATTTTCGAGTTTGAGTTTTTGGTGGAAATATCCGTTTTGGGTCCCCCTGAACCTAAAAAAGTGGTTTTCGGAGTGATGTCTGTGTGTGTGTCTGTATGTGTGTCTGTGTGTCTGTGTGTCTGTGTGGATGTTATCAGACCTAGAGCCTAAACCAGTCGTCCGATTTTGATGAAATTTGGTATGGAGGTACTAATCCACGGTATCTCCAGGCGTTTTTTTCATTTTTGTGAATTTTTTATTTTTAAGGGTAATTTTCCCATAAAAACCCTTAAAATAACGGAAAAATCAACTTTTCTCAAAAACGGCTCTAACGATTTTGATTAAAATTTTATAGTTTATTAGGGACCTAAAGTACTATAAACTGTAAAATTTTTATCAAAATCGTTCGAGCCGTTTTTGAGAAAAGTTGGGTTTTCCGTTATTTTAAGGGTTTTTATGGGAAAATTACCCTTAAAATAAAAAAATCACAATAAATTGGTAATAGTATTTTTTTATTAAGTTTCTATAATGAGGGAGAAAGTATGTGTCAGTTTCCTGATACCGTTTATTTTAAGTTTTTTTTGTAGCAAACAACTAACAATAAATTTGGGTTTAATTTGTATAAAGTAGACAAATCAAATTTAATTCTGTTAAAACATAAACAATTTATTTTTTAGTTATATCATTGTTAGGTTAAACTGCAAACCAAGTTTGAACTCAATCAATCAAACCGTTCTCAAGATTTATGATTTATTTTGTACAAAAAACAAAATGGCGGATATCTGGAAAACAAAGCGTTTTCGGGCCTACGTTTATATGAACTTTTTTCTTATTTTGACATATAGAAGTAGTTCCCGAAGTTCAAACCCGTAATTACTGGACATCCTGTATGCAACTTTTAATGGCATCCCAAAACGTGTTGGGCGCACAGCTGATCATGTTGTAGGCCTTAAGGGTCTGTGCTTCAGTAAACGAGAAAGCAACCAGAAACGAAAGCGCTTCTAACTATATCCCCATCTAAACAATGCAATTTCTTGCAGCTGAACGCTTTGGCATTGCCTCATTTCAAACCATTTTATAAGTCTATCTTTTGTAATTGAGTGTTGAATAAAAACTGAATAAAATTCTTTATAAAATTTCGGATCCGGCTTGCAAATTATTTTTCATTATTAATTTTTTATTGTGTTAGGAAAAAAAATTCAAACTTTGTACTTACAAAATGTCAATTACATAACAAAACAAAAGCATTTAAAAAAACTAAATTGCGAAACGGGTGCGTATTGTGACTGTGCTTAAAATGAGACCTTGCAAACAATTTTACGATAAAAAATAAACGAAATAAATGGTATGAAATTTAACATTGCTCTTATGGGATAAAAATCCAAGATGGCCGCCACTACAGCACACCTTAAGTGGAAACATTGATTAATTCGGACGAAACTCACTATACTATACGTATTCGGGCCTTGGAACTTGAATCTGAAATCGTTTTTGGATTGTGTGTAATGGTAAGGGCCAATACCCTTTCAATAATTTATTCATGTCTGCGATGGAGCCGAGTATTTATATTCAAACGGTATACGTCCAATCCGACAAATAAACAGACATTTTTTTAAATTAACTAGAAAGACGTTATTTCCTTGCCGTTTCTATCACGTTAAAACTTGTTGAATTATAGAATACAATAGTCCGTTATTTTTAACAATAACAATGCGGTTTATAGGAGGATTTTTCCGCCAGCACTCGCAGTAAGCTCGGTAATGGGTTTTGCCAGGCATTTAATGAACAAAGTTATAAAACACCCGGGAAAGTAATTTGTGATGTAATCGCGCTATAAATCACAATGAAGCTGATTTTGCTATCTCATTATAATTTTGCTCAACATGCGGAAAATCATACGGTTAGTACAAACCCGTATAGTCAGTGAATAAGATCTACTACTTTAAGGCTCCCATACACTTTTGACAGTAGGTCTGAAATGTATGGCTGATATTTTTTTTTCGCGCAAACGTTTGAAGCGAATCGGTCGAGACCGAAAAAGTTTGTGCAAACCTTTATGCTTGACAACAAGGCTTGAAATGTATGGTAGTGTTTGCGCAAACATGAGATCTCTCCTAGTATTTATTTATTAGGTGAGATTTCCTTCTGTCAAATTAAAATGTAATTATTATATTTGAATGCTACATAAATAATTTTACGGTAGTAATTGATATATCATGAATTTACTATTATATTATTTCAGTTTAACTCTTAACTGGGTGTTGAAAATGTATATAGGTACATTTGTTTTGTAACGCATAATCTTCCTCCGGTAAATACTGTGAAACAAACATTTACATAATCATTTCATTTTAACAACTAATTTATAACAATGTTATTGTGAATTTCGCTCATTAAATTCAAGAAAAGAAACTGTCAAATATGTAAAAAAAGTCCAAATGAACAATTACGAATTCCGAGTTTCATTAAATTTCGTGGAATATGTTTACCTGTTCAACATACATAGCAGATTAAGAAAATGGTGCTTTTAACACGGCCTACACATCCTTTTCAACTTTTATAATAATTATAATTTTTGTTTTTAGTTTAGTTAATTTATGTTTATAGTTATTACACTATAATGATTTGTAGCGTAATTAAAACAATCCCTATTTCACATAAATCTATATTTACTTATTTGTTTATAAAATCACGTAATTATTATTGTAATTATTTATTAAAATAATAAAATTTGTGTTACCATTTTTTAAAGAAATTTCTGTAACAGATTTTCTAATACGTTTTCGTAATAATTGTGTAACTACATTTTTGTACATAACAGTTTTTCTAATAAATATTTATAATCAGTGTTTAAATAAATACTTGTTGTGTAATGATTTTTACTTTCTCCACCCTATACGTAGTATATGGAGAAAGTATTGTTTTCGTCCAAATTTTCAAATTTGAATGTTTAGTGGAATTGTCTGTCTTGGTGCTCCTAAACCCCAAAAAAAAATTTAGTGGAATTATCTGTGTTGGTGCTCCCTGAACCCAAAAATATTTTTAGTTTAATTATTTGTTTTGGTGCTCCGTGAACCCAAAAAAGGGTTTTTTTGGTGATGTCTGTCCGTGTGTCTGTAAGGATGTGTACAGAGCTGGAGACCATACCAATCGTCCGATTTTGATGAAATTTGGTATGTAGGTGTAGTTCTGGAATATCTCCCGGCGTTTTTTTTTTTTCATTTTTTAAATTTTTTGATTTTTAAGGGGTTTTACCCCCAAAAATGGCCAAAAAACGAAAAAATCTAAATTTCTCAAAAACGGCTCTAACGATTTTGATAAAATTTGGCTTATTTGTAGCCCTTAGTGTACCCTACCATATGCAAAAAACCGCATCTTTCTAAAAATTCTCGTTTAGGTAATAATAATAATAATAATAACTGACTTTTAGGGGCTTTTGGCCAAAAAGTTTTTTTTTTAATTTTTCAAAACCTTTTTCGTGTATCTATACATTTCTAATTGACACATTTGGTGCAAATTTGTTCGAAATCGATCGAATAGTTTAAATAATAATAATAATATAATATGGATCTGTGTTACATGCATCTAATATTTTCCATGGTAACATTTTCCTACTTTTGCAATTCTAAATAACCACCTCCTATTCTCTTGGGAAGGTATAAAGTTTCAACCGGGAGAAAGTATGTGACAGTTACCTGGTACCATTTATTTAAATATATTTTTGCAATTAATTATTTTTTTAATTACTGTAATAGTTTTTGTAATAATAATTGCGGCACAAGCAGCTCAATTGTCTGACATCCTCTACAGACCATTTCACTAAAACTGAAAGTTATTTTGAATGTTTGCGCAAACCGTTGCATAGTGTATGGATCCATGTTTGCGCAAACACGTTGTTTGTACAGACCCAAGGTTTGCGCAAAATGTTTGAAGTGTATGGGGTCCTTTAGAAAATATTTTGAATTTGTAACATTCGAAGCGTTGCACAGCGTTAAAAACATCAAATCAGTAATCAAATTGATTCGACCACACAGCTGAACCGCTGTCATGAGTTTAGCGAATTTCAAAAATTAAGTTTATGTGTTTTAGGGTTTTAACAAACTATTGAAAACTGATCTACACACGAAGGCGCTGAATAGCTGCCTGAATGTACGACATATTATATTAGTAGAATTTGTTTGCACCTAACCCTCCAGCTCCTCACACGCTCCTTCATTCCACTCGCTTTGCGATTTTGCACCTCGAACTTGCGGCCTCGGATAAAATATGCCAACGCGGTAAAGTCCCCCACGTGGATTTGAACCGGTATTTTACGTTTTGAACGATTTTGGGGGAACCAGACGAGATTTAATGTAGCGTAAAAAACAAAATGTGCAGAATAATGTCATACATTTACTTTTTTTTAGATAAACCCCCAAAAATTTCATTCTAGTATGAAAAACCTAAAAACATTTTTACTTCCAGTCAAATGACTTCCGATTGTTGATTTTTTATCTAACGAACTCGTCCAAGCGATAAAGACAGCCAACGTGTGTACCAAAAAGGGTCGGCTCTAGTAAAACAGAAAGCAACCTGCGACTCCAGCGTAGCGGTGGTAGGTTACGCGGACATTGCTCATCCTAAATCCATTTAAAACCCGCAATTGTTCAAATAGCGTTTTTTTTTAAATACCAAACTCTTGGGGACAAAATTCTTCATCCGAATGGCTTGGTAGTTTTTCGCTATAATTAATAGTGACAACATAAAAAATATTAAAAATCAATGTTTTAAATTGTTAATAAATATTAAACAAAATGTTTTTCTTAGTTTTGGAAAAGCCATTTGCATGCATACCAAAGCTTTAAAATGACATATCGTTCATAATTATCCGATAAAAAATAAAGGAAAAATTTGGATTTAATTTAACATCGGTCTTATAGAGTGTCAGCCAACAAGACCGACAGCTAAAGCCGACCCTTAAAATGATGCCGTAAGGCAAGGCACATATTGGGACGCGTTTGACGCGTCTGGGATGACATAACGCGAGCTGCAACGAAGTTGCTCCCGACTCTTGCCCAGTAGACAAGGGTATTTTCATTAATTTGATTTGTTCGAATGTTCAAAATGAATTATTCAAGAATAAAACTGTGTTTATTAGATCTAAGCTCAGAATTTGATTCAGATTGTGCTGCCGAAGAAGAGCAATACATTCTTTAATTAACGTAAAAAATGAAATAACGTTATTGAAATTGATAATAATATAGCAGACAATGAGATACATTATTAATTGAAAATTATACTGAACATATCGTCAGTAAAAATATATTTTCTCTAGAAACATTTATCCAATTTAGATGAAATTTGAAGTATATTTAAACAATATCTGTATAAATACAATGTATAAAGATGATAGGTCTACTACAAAACTTTTAAATAAATAGGCCAGCAACTTTACTAAGCATATAGAATGCGTAGGTATAGCCTAATTAGCCTATCTATCAACATATCTTCAGTAAAAATCTTATCGAAAGATATGATGGACTGCGCAAGCACAGTAGAAAATATAAATATAACTTAATTGATAAAATAATTAATCAAGATAGTAAAAATATATACACCCCGCCCCACTCCCAAAATTAAACAAATATTGAGATATTAAAGTTTTTATTTAGGAGTACGATTGTAAAGTTTAACCATACTGTGTTGCGCCTAGAAAAGAGACATAGAATTATAAAGTTGATGGCCTATGTGCTTAAATATTGTTTTAGAGTTTCTATTTTTTTTGATATTAAATTTATATATATATTATTTATATGTATTATAAATTTCAAACGAATCAGATGAATATTTTTATAAAAAACAGTTTCTAATAAAAACATATTCATTGATAATTATGCGTTCATAAAGTTGATAGCCTATTTAGTTAGAAATTAACGTAGGTATATATATATTTAAAAAAAATATTATATGTATATATATATTGTTTATGTATGTTTTAAATTTCATACAAATTGGATGTCTATTTTTAGAGAACATTTATTTTTATTCAAGACAAGTTCATCGTGACTGATTATAGGCTACGAACTCGTGGGACGCGTGGGGCGAGAAACTGTGTCCAAACCACTATGTTACGCGACTGTCGTACCACGCGAGTCGCGCTGCGTACCGTAGCGATGACAATAAGCACTAATCCATTCATTTATGTTACAAAACGTCGCGCTGTGCCACGTTGCGTGACATGCGTCAATCGCGTCTCAATGTGCGCCTTGCCTTATGCGCTTATCCGTTCATTTACGAATGTTACAAAAAGACGAACTGTGTCATGTCGCGTGACACGCGTCAATCGCGTCTCAATGTGCGCCTTGCATTATGCGCTTATCCGTTCATTTACGAATGTTACAAAAAGACGAGCTGTGTCATGTCGCGTGACACGCGTCTCAATGTGCGCCTTGCCTTATGCGCTCTTCCGTTCATTTACGAATGTTACAAAAAGACGAGCTGTGTCATGTCGCGTGACACGCGTCAATCGCGTCTCAATGTGCGCCTCGCCTTAGAGTGCGAACACATTTATCTATACTAATATTACGAGGTAAAATTTGTTTGCTTATTTGTATGTAGGGAGTAATCTCTGGAACTACATACTGACATACTGAACCGATTGAAAAATAGTTTTACTAACAAAAAGCTTTACTATCCCTGAGTTTATACTATACTGAGGCTATAATGAATTTTGGTAAAAACCTGTATTTAAATATTTGTAAATTTTGTCAGAAAAAATCTTAGGTTAGGCCTAAACTGATAAACTAATTGAATAAAATAACAGATAAAACAGCTGTTTGCTCTAATATTTCCATGAACACCCCATTTCAAACTTTTAAGGAACTATTTGTATTTCTAACTTTTTGGTTAGGCTTTTATTAAAGTGTAGACTTGAGCCGTGCTGGTTCTTTTATTATATCTGCTGTTATAAAATATAAGAAATAATTTGATTTGAACGTTCAACATTATTTACTATCTTAGCTTTGGGGCTGTTATTTATCTTACACATTTATTATAAAGAAAACATAACATGATTATGCGTATGGAAGGTTCCAACGGCGTTGGCGTGCGGAGAACGCACAGGTTTCTCCTAGTACATATATAATTTTTAATGACAACCCAAAACGTGTTCGGGGACCACGTTCGGTGCTCATTTACTTATCGCGACCTTATGTCTCACCACAAGACTTCACCATCGCTTACGGTAAGCACATAAGACAGAACAAGTTACAGCTGATGTACCATACGGGTTATCTCCAACTCGGACCAAACCAACAGAAATTACGAACTATAACATTTCGATTTCATTTGCTTGCCACTCTTGCTAGAACTAACGAGAAACAAATGACACGTGCAAGATTCTTCAAGATTTAGTTCCACGTGTAAAACACTTCAAGAACCTCATTACTTCGTTCGCAGATAATTAATGATGAAAGAAATATCGAGTAAATATTGAGAGCTCACTGGCCCAAACACGTACAGCAGGTTTCTTACAAATCGATGTTTCGTGAGATTGTTTGAGGTACAGTTCACGTATATGACTCTATTTTTACCTAGAATATTTCCTACGACCAATATTTTATACCTTATACGCAAATAAACGGAATGCGTTTTTCGAAGTTATACTTTTTTGCGCCCGTTGTAATCGGGATGGGGTGTTGGTCGGGAAACCGCGTCACGCGTTAGGAGTAAAATCCGGAAAGTGCCTTTTTATACCTTTATTCGTATATTCGTATGCTTTCCTATACTTCAAAACGTCGGATTGATTTGAAACTTTGCACACTTATCAAGGACCGATGACAATGCAATATTAATTTTGTTGGGTGTAGTAAGTGAACACTGATCGTGGTCCCCAGACTAACTGTGACCAACCAAACAGATACAACGATAGTATTCATAAGCGTATGTAAAGACAAAGAAGGAAAAAATGGAATATTAATTTTAAAATATGCCTTCAGTGTTGGTTAGTGTTTTTATAAAAGAATAGGGCTGTTCTTATTATCATCTACAAAATAGTAGGGCTGCTCTAAGTTACGACTAGTTTTTCCCAAAATATATTAAATCAATAGTAGGTCTACCTGTCTATACCATTGGATGGCCAAAGAAGTATAACTTCCACCATCTGGTCCAACGCAGACCCAAATTTTTTCTCAATTATATTTATTTATATGTGCTAAGTTTTAGATCTCTAGCGTCATGGTCCGTTCCGGTTTCTATAACAATCTAGAATGTTCTCGAACGTTCGGGAACAGGAAGTTCCTTAGAAGTTAGAGAACCCTCTTGAACATTCTCGAAAATCACTCTGCAAGATTCTATAACTTTCTGGCTATAATATTCTAAAGCTGGCCGTCCACTAGGTCGGTAGCGCGGCGCGGCGTGGAAAACTACCGACCTCGAACAAAATTTACTTACGACGAAATAATAACTTTGTTTAGAATCATATTACTTAAAAAATTTATAAACGGTACCAGATAACTGCCTCATACTTTCTCCCAGTTGAAACTTTATACCTTCCCAAGAGTAGCATAGGAGTTGGTTATTTAGAATTGCAAAAGTAGGAAAATGTTACCATGGAAAATATTAGATGCATGTAACACACATCCATATTATATTATATTATTATTGTTATTTAAACTATTCGATCGATTTCGAACAAATTTTCACCAAACATGTCAATTAGGCCTGTGTAGATGCATGAAAAAGGTTTTGGAAAACAACCCAATTTTTGGCCAAAAACCAGTTAACGAGAACTTTTAGAAAGATGCTGTTTTTTGCATATGGTAGGGTACATTAAGGGCTACAAATAAGCCAAATTTTATCAAAATCGTTAGAAACCGTTTTTGAGAAATTTAGATTTTTCTCGTTTTTTTTGCCATTTTTTGGGGTAAAACCCATTAAAAATCAAAATTTTGAAAAAATGAAAAAAATGTCTGGAGATATTTCCAAACTACACCTACATACCAAATTTCATCAAAATTGGACTATTGGTATGGTCTCCAGCTCTGTACACCTCCTTATAGACACACGGACAGACATCACCAAAAAAATACTTTTTTGGGTTCAGGGAGAACCAAAACAAATAATTCCACTAAAAATATTTTTGGGTTCAGGGAGCACCAACACAGATAATTCTACTAAACATTTTTTGAGGGTTGAGGCAGTATCAAAACAGAAAATTCCACTAAAAATCCAAATTTGAAATTTTGGACGAAAACAATACTTTCTCCACCCTATAAAATAAAACTAAACGAGCTAGAACAACCTAATATGGTTTATTATTTAGAGCAAACATTTGGCAATAAATTGATAATTTAATTTTTTTAATTGAAAAATTAGTAGAGTAATTTTTACTAGAAAAAGGAAAATTTATTTAAATTCTAACATAAAAGCTTCGTCCATTAGGGGGAGGGGGAGTAGCGCCGTTTTCGAATAATTGAAAACTGTTGGAGGTCGGTTTCGCGCAGCGCCGCGCCGCGCTACTGACCTAGTGGACGAGGAATGGGTCGGAATTTATTGGCTTCGGATAACTTCGACTGTACTCGGCAACATTCGTACCTATCCAAATCTCATAACGGCAGCTAATCTACAACCACAACAAAGTATTTCTGCACGTGACGCAATTCAAAGGTAAGTCAATTTTGTAGATTCATTACTAACAACAAATTATCTGTCTCTCTTCCTTGCAATTTTACCTTTTGCATACAATATTTATACAAAAAAAGTATTTCACCTTTTAGAAAAAACTATGGTAAATATAAATAAGTAAGGGTTTGTTTCATACAAAATGTATAAAATGTTATAGTTGTGTTAAAAAATTTGTATTTTTGGGAAAAATTAAAACTTTTTGCGACAAAGTTATAGATTATTAGTTGAATTAATACAACAGTGCAACCAATCTGTTGTTCATTTGAAAAAAGTAATGTCTCAAATTCATGTATGTTAATTAAAATCCTTAAACTGTCCATGATAATTTTTTGCAAAGCCAAGCCATTTCGTTGCGTGTGCAAGCATATTTTCAAAAATTCGTCAAATATAGTAATTATTAACCAATCCAAAAGTGTTCCGTAGCTTTTTTGTAGAGAAAAGTTCAAAGAATTCATATATGCCAGTAAAAATTGATTGATGTAAAATTTACAAAGTTATTAGCTCAAGAAACAAATGTTCAGTAACGGAAGGAAAAGAATCAAATGTAGGCCTACAAAAAAAGTCTTAAAAAATGTGTGTAATTTTCTTTCAAAATGTACAAAAGTTTGGTAATTTAGTTCTAAATAGAACTGTATAAAAAATATAAATATCAATTTCAAATTTATTATTTTAAAAACACCACTTTTTATGTTTCTACTACAAGACTGCTAACAAAACTAGGCCTAATAGTAATTTAGGAATAAGCCTATATGCTTTGGCCAAAAATGAAATATTATTATAACAAAGTACAGAGAATAAATCAAAGAATTGAACTGTATACTTGAAAGTTATTGTTTTGTAAACGTAGTTCACATAGGGTTACTTGAATCACAAAATTTGATCAAACGAATAAACTGTCATAGACCAAGGGAATACACTGTCAAACCATGAGTGAATATCATGTGCCCAAAATTGGAGGGAAACTACTGCGCCGCGTTCTTAGTGGACGAGGATCTCCAGCACGGCGCCGCGCCGCGCTACCGACCTAGTGGGACCAGCCTAAGAAGTCCGTTAGTACAATGAGCTCCCACAATGACGTCCATATCTCCAACCCCTGCAGGTCCAAACCAATACCTTCTTCGTGTACCATAAAATAACCACCATGAGGCCGCGGAGTTATAGAGTCACGCACGGACGAACGAGTTATATTGTCACGCACAGACGAATGAGTTACAGTATCACGCAAGGAACGAACGAGTTATAGTGTCACGCACGGACGAACGAGTTGTAGTGTGACGCACGGACCAACGAGTTGTAGTGTCACGCACGTACGTACGAGTTGTAATGCCGCGCACGGACGAACGAGTTATAGTGCCACGCACAGACGAACTAGTTATAGTGTCAAGCACGGACGAACGATGTTAAAAACATCTGTGTTAATAAAATGTTTTCAACTATGACTGGCCGCCATTTTCGATATGGTTAAGATAGAGACCTCAAATTTGTGCCATTCTTCTTCATTTATCAAGCACATTAAAATTAGGTATCACTTGATGAAGGCTTGTATTTAAGATTTTAAAATTACCCTCTCAACGGGTAATTTTGGAGTAAGGGGTGAAATGGTCGGTTACACCAAAATTCATCTTTACCGAGGAATATTTAACCAGTTTAAAATACTCCTTCACCGTTTCACATGTTCAATCGTCATTCCCGTGAAAATAACATACTGTACAATAATCTGTTTGCATTTGCTTCACCGTGGTTGTACTCCCAGGGAAGAGCTCTCTAGTCCCCTTATATAAGCCATTACAAAGTATCTTACAAACATAGACATAGTTAAAAACACAAATTTATTACGTTCATCATACGTATACCCAAACAAAGCCACATATTAAAACCAATACTAAACCGCATATAGTACAATCTTTCGTCCTTTTCTAAGTAAAAAGATCTTGTCATATTAAAGACTTAAAAATGTACAATCAATAAAGTTAAGCTATAGCATTCAAACAAAATTATACATCTTCCTGTTCTAAAATAGACCATACAAAATTTAGGAAACTTATATATTATGCTTTTATATTAAATTTTATATAATAATATTTCTATATTTTATTTCATATTTTAATTGTATCCTTAAACTAACCGTACCAGAAGTAAGGACTAACAGGAAAATATTAAAGATGTTGCAATGCAAAACATATTATTAACATAATATGAATATTAAAGACGAAACAACAACAAAAAAATCAAATATAAAGTGTTTTGAAACAACATAAAAGAATAATTCTGGAACAATACAAATCATTTTTGGAACTGAAACTTTTATTAAAGCAATTCCACTCAAATAACGTCTTGAAGCAGTATTAAATTCCAATATACTTGGAAATTTAATCTGGTCCAGCTTAACTTTCATTGAATCAAAAACAAACTGAGATATATTTCAGTATTGTATCTTTTGTTTTCCTTGTTTGTTTAAATAATGTAGCAATTGTTTTATGACTACATTACGAACTATATCAGAAAAAAATCATTTTTACTATGCAGCCATTTTTACTTGCTTCAAATTGCAAGCCAATAATTTGAATGTTTCAGATGAAAATTTTACATTATGTGACTGACGATATGTGAATTTTTTCTATTCTTTTTCCATTTTTGTTTGATCATTTACAAGCAATCTCCAATGCTTATTCATGCAACTAATAAATTGCAACTAATGAATTGTTGAATTTATGTGTTCATCCTTCAAACATCTGAAATTAAGAAAGAAAATCAATTTAAATATCAGATCTCATATTGCATGTTACAGTTAAAGGTCTACAAAGAACGACATTACATGTTACTGTTAAAGGTCTACAAAGAACAACATTTCACAATTGTTGTTGTATTTGTGTATTTTACCATCGGTCACCTGAAATTAAGAAAGCAAATAATTATAAATACCAGATATTATATTGCATATTTAGTGTTAACAAAGAACAACATTTCACAAACAAGTTCATTAAATTCGTCTTGGATACTCATTTTATTGAATTACTGTTTACAACTCGTTGTTCAGTTAACAATGCTGTTTGTTGTAATACATTTTTTAAGCATTTATACATATTTTATATTATGTGACTGATATCATACAAAGTTGTATCTAGTGTTTCCCATTCTTGTTTGACTGATTCAAAACTATCTCCAACGCTTTTTCATTCAGCCCATTACTGTTATGGTAATGAATTGTTGTATTTGTGTATTTTACCATCGATCACCTGAAATTAAGAAAGCAAATAATTGTAAATACCAGATATTATATTGCACATTTAGTGTTAACAAAGAACAACATTTCACAAACAAGTTCATTAATTTTGTCTTTGATACTCATTTTATTGAATTACTGTTTACAACTCTCTGTTCAGTTAACAAAGCTGTTTGTTGTAACACATTTTTTAAACATTTATACATATTTTATATTATGTGACTGACATAATTCAAAGGTGTACCTAATGTTTCCCATTCTTGTTTGAATGATTCAAAACTATCTCTAACGCTTTTTCATTCAACTCTTTACTGTTATGGTAATGAATTGTTGTATTTGTGTATTTGACCATCGATCACCTGAAATTAAGATAGCAAATAGTTGTAAATACCGGATATTATATTGCATATTAGTTTTAAGGACATCAAAGAACAAATTTTAATTACAAAAGTTTAATTACTGTTTACAATTCCTTTTTGGTTAATAAAGCTGTATTTTGAATCAAATTTTGTTAACATTTATATATATTTTAAATTGTAGGTTCAATTAGGACAACTGACATTTCTACTTATAGGCATATATTTAATAAACTGAATCACAAATATACAAACGTAGAACTAAATCGGTATTTGAACTCAGGAGCTTTGGTTTTACGCGCCAATGATTTACCATTTTCTTTTGGATGTAAATAGAACTATGATTTATTTAATTATTGTTAGTAACTAGGTATTAGTTACTCTGATAAATAGTTTTCTGAAATGTAGCAAACATTAAAGTAACAACATCGACCAATATCTAGGTGATTAGGTTATGATTTAGTGGTTCTGATTTGGCGCTTTATGTCAATCAGTAACCTGCCTTGGTTACTTTTTCCCTTTTTATTTAGATACCTTAACCCTTGATTAGGGAAATTTATAAGAAATTACTACAACTTATTATTTTTTGTTTATTATTATTTACTATTAAAGAAGGTACAGAACATCTTCAGGATATCATATTGCATGGGCGCCCATATATTTTATAGAGGGGGACTAGACGGAGTATGGGGCTTATAACACGTTCATTGCTAAGGACGCCATGTGAGTTTGACACTGAACACTATAAGAAGCGGCCGACGCACAGTGAATTGCAAGCCAACCCCCATCCCATATTGGGAGTATTTTCAATACACAAATTCGCATGCCAATTTTAAGCCTAGGTGCTATGGGCGTCCGATTTAAAATATTAGTGATTATTACGTAGAAAGATTCAAAAATAAAAAATAAAGTAATTTCTACTCATTTATACTATAAATACAAAAAATAAAAGGTCAGCTCCTAGCATAGGAAATACGAAATTTGCGTAGCAGTGAACGCAATAAGGAGTACACCCTCCCCTCCTTTGGCAAAAGGAGTCCAGGGATATTTTTGACTTCCCCAAGAAAATTTTTTTTAAATTTGGGAAGATAATTTGGCTGTTGAGGTGAAATATTAACCCACATTAACCCAGCTTTGAGTCTGTACCTTTACACCGTCAGTGAATACACAAAGATCTATAACACTCCTAGAGGCCGCACCAAGTTGTGACCCAGCAGCTCATGCTTGAACTCTTGTAAAAAATAAAATAAGTATATGTAAAATCAAACGGCACATAACATTTAAAACATATTTGAGTGCTAATCTCTTTAAAGAAAAATACCTGACTATAATTAATAATATACATATTATTTTCCTTTCCCTGGGTGGGGGGTGGGGGGAATGGCCACCTCTTCCCATAGGTACGGGTTCCCATGTCATATTGTATAATATTGAGAATACTATTCAAGTACTTAGATTATTTCGGGATGGACTATTTTGCATTGAAAGAGTCTCCTTTTTTACACTTAGTTTTTTTAATCGACGCAAAATTTTGTCCGTTTTAATTTATTAAAGTACTATTGTTTACAAAATATGCACCGTTTTCGAGTTATAAGCAAAAAATTGGGAAAAGTCCGAAAATTTCAAGGTTTTTTGCAACCCAAAAGTTGTTTCCCCCACTTTCGCAAAATTAGATTTGGCATACCCAAACCATAATAAACGGTATCAGTTAACTGACACAAACTTTCTCCCAACTTACTGTAGTCAAAATAATATTGTTTTTAATCATTTTATTTACTACTTTTTAGAACAAAACAAAAAAATAATATTCTACCTACGTCAATCGTATAAAAAAGTTATTGTCCCAGGCGGGATTCGATCGCGCGACCTTTGAATTACTGGCCGTCTTCTCTACCGTTGTGCTATCCCTTGCGGCCGATGCCGTGATGCTAGATTGACAACATAAACTTGTTTATTTTTTAACATTTCCCCATAATTATGAAACGCCGAAGTTTTGATAAAAGCGGATGGTGTCATTTTGTTTGGCATCTTAAGCACTATAAATACTGAAAATTTGATCAAAATCGTTAGAGCCGTTTTTGAGAAATTTGCATTTTTGTCGTTTTTTATTGGTTTTTAGGGGTAAATTACCCTTAAAAATTAAAAATTCCAAAAAATGAAAAAAACGCCTGGAGATATTAGGGTTTAGTACCTACATACCAAATTTCATGAAAATCGGACCAATAGTGTCCCCTCTGGTCGTGTATACATACTGACACACTGACAGACAGACACCACGTTAAAAACACTTTTTTGGGTTCAGGGAGCACCAAAACAAAAAATTCCACTAAAAATATTTTTGGGTTCAGGGAGCACCAACACAGATAATTGTACTAAACAATTTTTTGGGGTTCTGGGAGCACCAAAACAGATAATTCAACTGAAAATTCAAATTCGAACGTTTTTACGAAAACAATACTTTCTCCATATACTACGTATAGGGTGGAGAAAGTAAAAAAGGATCATAGAAAACAAATCTTTTGCCGCAATTAATGTAAGCTGAACCACTTTTTGGATCCTCTAAAAACAAGCAAGGTAATCCTGTGATTTTTTTCAAGTTTCCTGTTAATGTTGTCAGGCATATTATTAACAAATATTTTAGCATTGTAAAAGGCTTTTGTAGCTATTTTAAGATGTAACGGAGTCATATGAAAGTAACTTCTTGCCCCTGTGTTACAAAACTACCTCTAAACCCTATTAATTACAATAAGGGACTTGACACAATAAAATATATAGCCACTTCCAACGGATACCAACTAGCCATAGTAGACAAATTGATTAAGAAATGCAAGAAGTTTAAAACAAATCGTAATAAACAGAAAATAGAAAAGCCAAAATATATATTAATTGAGTGTGGTAGTAGGTTCCAGGTTGGAACATAAATTGAGAAATGAATTTAAAAAAAGTTTCAAAACAACTAGCCTAATAAGATAGAAAACTTACTGCATCCCAAACCAAAACAAAATAAGGACACATCCAAACAGTCAGGGGTTTATAAAATAAGATGCACCGATTGTGCAAAATATTACTTAGGACAGACGGGTCGAACATTTTTCGAAAGGTTTAAGGAACGTTGAAACATATACAGGGTGATTCAAGAAGATATGCACAAACTTCGGGAGCTCATTCTACATGTAAAAGTAAAGAAAACAAGTTATATAAACATAGATTCGGAAATAATTCGTTTTTCAAATATCCGCCATTTTGGTTTTTTACAAAATAATGCATACCTAGAGAAATATTTGTCTGATTTAGTTCCAGCACCATCATAGAGAGTCGTCTACATTTCACATAATTGCATGCTGTTTTGATATATATTTAACAGTTAAACCAGCGTATACAGTAAACTAAAACACAAACGATCTTGTCAAGTGTTAAGCTTTTGATCCAATCAGTTGTTTTATATTTTATAATGGTAGCGTATCATGTCCGTTCGAATTGTCCATAATTTTTTATTTTTTTTTTTCAATTTTTAAATAAGAACCCTATAATGTCCTGGTTAAAAAGTAGCCTATACAGGGGTATACTCGTATTTTTCCAGTCCCGGAACGCTGCCGGAACTGAACAAAAATACTGCCCGGAAAATTTTTGAAATTTTCACTTCTAAAATTCCTATCTTTGCCGAGTTTAAGGGTGCAGACAATAGGAATACTTACTTTTATAAGAAAAGTATTTTTGTACTTGTATATAGCACATAGCAAATTTTAGAGACACATATTTTAAGCAAAAACTTGGCAAAATGTCTCTTATTTAGTCAATAGAATTTATCAGAAATTTAAATCCTCGGTAAAAGACTGTAAACCTAAACAAATTCTATGTATTATAGCAAGAAATTACTTTTCTTTTATTATAGCAAGAAATGACTTTTCTTATACAAGAACAATTACATGCAAGCAAGCTTATCACGAGAACACAACACACAAATACATACGCTAAATTGCCGTGTGGCCCGGTGTTCAGGTACCTAGGTTTAAATATTTTCCTCTTTCGGGGCACCTTTCGACCTTGTATTTGTGACGGCGTTTGTCAGTGTACACCATTGTTTGTTTGTATTCCATGTTGTGTTCTCATTTGGGATATTTATTTTTTAATTAATTAATCGTGAAATTAAATGAGTTATTCGATAAGTACTAATTACTAAATGTGGCGATTTCTGCCAGCGTTTTTCAGTTTAGCTCGGTGTCCCGGCCAGTGTCACTATGTATGTTGCAACTGCGACTGCTAGGAAGGCTAGAAACCCTATTGAGTGAGACTCAGTGCGAACGCATCGCAGATTTTGCTCGGCTTGGCTTGGCCCCGCTTCGCCCGGCCCGGCTCGACTCAGTTTTGGTGTGAAAAGGCCTAATTTGTCGCCGTTCACAGCGTTCACCGAACATCAAAGGTGTGCCGCGAAGCTGGCAAAAAAGTCTGGTGGTCCCATTTCGATTCCGAGCTGAGGGACAATGTGGGTACTTTACTGTAGTTGGCTCGCATAGTCGCAACGCACTGTAGTGTAGGGATATCTTGAAGTTTTTCGATTGGCGGACGTAAAATTCTGAACCGAGTGTTGAATGAGTGTGATTGAGGGAGTGGATGGTCCAGTGCAACGTTAAAACAAAACGTTCAAAAATTTAATAAAAAGCAGTACCGGAACGGCGTTTCGGTGTGTTCCGGTACCAGTAAACCCCTGAGCCTATATTAATCTCTGAAAAGTCCACTACATGCAAATGCAAGTTTCGCCAAAATCGGTTCAGCCATTCCGGAGATTATCCCGGACAAACAGACAGAAAGACAACAAATTAAAATGCATGTTTAGGTTTTAGAAGCGTGTGAATATTATCACAGACAAACACTTCAATTTTATTTATATGTATAAAAATCTGTTTGAGGAAATATTGCGAGAACATGTGTAAAAACATTTTTATAATAGGCCTACATGTTTTGCTTTGTGCGAGAAACATCTCGAAAGTTGCGTTTTACAACATTATGCACCCTTTTCTCAGCAACTATTCTTCAATATGTCATCATTAAATTTGGGTTTTGTTTTGTATCACTCTAAGTTTTACAAAAAAAAAAATAAATAAGGTAAAACACATGGAAAATCTCATAATTTTCGTTTTTAATGTACGTAGAATTTTTGTAAACATCTAAAGTTGTAGGACATGTTCAAGAATGTATGGTGAAAATTGCAGGTCTCTACATAATATGCTTGCTGCGAAAAAAGGTGCATACAAATTTCAAGGTAACATTGTGGAGATAGCACTGGCCGGACCCCATAAACTAAAACTAATCGCATTAAACGTTCTTTAGTAAACTTGCGCCCCTTAGAAGGGGTTACAGAAGCAGAACTAGTTATCAGTAAGTCAAGTAATAATGTAAAGATTTAATGGCTCGTTAAGTGCATTGGTGTTACGACCTAGAGGAAATGTGTTCACAGTTTAGTAATTCCTAGTGGAAGTGATATTGTCAGATGATAATATTTTGGATCAAAAAATTATTGAGTGTTTCGTAACTATCACCTTTAAAAACAACCAGCAGGGTACCCGCGGCTTAGCTAGTAGACATGAATAAATAAATGAAAGGAATATCTAGTAAATATTAAACCGCATCACACGCAATCTAAAACAGTTCGACCACTCCGCTGAACCGCTGACGTGAGTTGAGCGAATTTCCGAAATTAAGTTTGTATGTTTTGGGGTTTCAATCGACTATTTGGGAAATTGGTATAATCGCGAAGGCGCTGAATAGCTGCCATTCTGTACGAATTATATTTAGTAGAATTTGTTTGCACCTAAGCATCCAGCTTCGTTCGACTCACGCGCTCCTTAGTTCCGCTCGCAGCTTACAAACTCGGCTGTTGGCCTCAGTTCAGAAGATGCCTCCTAGGTAAAAGAACCCATGATTTGAACCGTTTACTTTAAGGCTATGGTATTTTACTTTTTGATCGATTTTGAGGAAACCAAGCGAGCTATAAAAGGTCGCGTGAAAAACAAAATATACTGAATACCATAAATTTTTATAATTGTCAATATCCTTAGAACTACGTATATTTTATATATATTACTTTCTCCACCCTATACGTAGTATATGGAGAAAGTATTGTTTTCGTAAAAATGTTCGAATTTGAATTTTCAGTTGAATTATCTGTTTTGGTGCTCCCAGAACCCCAAAAAATGGTTTATTGCAATTATCTGTGTTGGTGCTCCCTGAACCCAAAAATATTTTTAGTGGAATGTTTTTTTTTTTGGTGCTTCCTGAACCCAAAAAAGTGTTTTTAGAGTGGTGTCTGTCTGTCAGTCTGTATACACGACCAGAGAGGACAACTATTGGTCCGATTTTCATGAAATTTGGTATGTAGGTACTAAACCCTAATATCTCCAGGCGTTTTTTTAATTTTTTGGAATTTTTAATTTTTAAGGGTAATTTACCCATAAAAACCCATAAAAAACGACAAAAATGCAAATTTATCAAAAACGGCTCTAACGATTTTGATCAAATTTTCAGTATTTATAGTGCTTAAGATTTTGGTGCCAAACAAAATGACACCACCCGCTTTTATCAAAACTTCGGCGTTTTATAATTATGGGGAAATGTTTAAAAATAAACAAGTTTATGTTGTTAATCTAGCATCGCGGCGGCGGCCGCACGGGGTAGCACCATGGTAGCGATCACGGCCAGTAATTCAAAGGTCGCGCGATCGAATCCCGCCTAGGACAATAATTTTTTTATACGATTGACGTAGTTAGAATATTATTTTGACTACAGTAAGTTGGGAGAAAGTTTGTGTCAGTTAACTGATACCGTTTATTATCTATTTTCTGTCAAATGTAGTCTGTATTTGTACTTTACCTTTTATGTGGCTACATGTTTCACTGCCACAGGCAGCATCATCATGCCAGCTATCTATGTCCACTCAAACACTTATATAAACACAACACTTACGGTAACATATATTTTCGTACACGTCACATAAATAAATTAATTTGTTCAACTTTGCTACACTTGAGAGACACCTTATTCACCTTGGTGTGTCACTTCCTCCGATGTCTTACCAACCAACTTGGAAAATTTTAAAAATCACGTAATTATTCTTCACAACTAATCAGCTTTTTTTAGGATAGGTAATAGCAAACACAAACAACGAAAATGCTTATATCATAATAATTCGTACACCTATCACTTTTAAAATTATTCCAACTTTATTCTTTACTAGGCCTATCTTACCAGTTTCAAATTCTGCTTCACCTCATAACATTTGCACCCCTAATCAAATATCATAGTATACAATAATCTGTTTGCATTTGATTCACCGCGGGGGTTGGTGAGCAAGGGGTGATAATCAAGTAATACAAATATTATTTAAAAACTTCAAGGAGAATTATTTGAATGTTATAATAATTCATGTTTTCTGTGTCATTACTCATTAGCCCCACTAAACGTATTAAATCAATGTAAACAATAAATATAATTCAACCACATTTAACGGAACAAATTATTAAAAAAATAACACTTTAAAAATAAACATACCTCTCAGTACCAACTCACTAAAAAGTGATACAATATAACAGCTGATTTCACCCATAACCTATCATAGATATATACTACTTTGGGGTTATGTTTAGGCTACAACTTGAATCAATAACATAGGCTAATTAATTAATTGTCTTGTGAAGTTGATTTTTTAAATATATAAAAGTTATAGAACTAATGCTGTAATACATTATAAGATATACTGTAAGGTTATAAATTAATATAAATAAACCTTTCATCATCAATATATTATTCATTTATACAAATTTAAAGAAGAGATAGCTATTCGTTTAGCTTCGGAAACATTCCTACATCTTTGTATCTATCGCATATATTATTTCTCAAGACTATTTTTTTGTCGGTACGCCATAACTTCCTTAATACATCATCAAATTACATGAACGAGGCATCATTTTAAAGCTTTCCTTAACCACTACACGGAAAAAATAGACAAACAGCTTAAAATTCATGTTTTAATAACAAAAATTGTTTTAAAACCCTTTTATATTATACTCTGTATGTTCCTAATGAAAGGCGCCATCTACTAACCATCTGTTTAACTAGCATGACAGCTGTTAGTTAGATTGTTTACACTGTAAGATTGTATAGGTAAACTGTTATTTATAAACCAATGTAAATAAATAAACTTAATTAGCTGAATTAAATCAACGTGTTAAATCAGGTAAATGTAGGCCTACTCCGAACTTGCGAAATATTCGCACGGGTCAGCTAGTACATATAAAAGGCAAAGCCCTCACTCATTCACTCACTCATCATCACTAATTCTCCCACTTCCCATGAAACTAGAGAGATGAAATTTGGAATGTGTATACTTTGTGATGTAAATAGGAAAACTAAAGAAATTTCATTTTGATATTCAAATTTTTAGGGGTAGTTTTGGGGGTTTATGGGTAGTTTTGACTGATCACAGTTCCTCAAAAACCATACCACCTAGGAACTTTAAATTTGGTACAAATATTGCTCATAGGCACTAGAGGCACACGAATAACGGATTTCAAAATATTTGGCCTGTAAGAGTTGTAACAACACCTAAATCCATAAATATTGTTTGTTATATATCTGAAAAACCTTACCTCCTAGGAACGTGAAATCTGGTACACATATTGCTCATAGGCACTAGAGGCACAATAAGAACGGATTTCAATATATTTGGCCTGTAAGGGTTGAAACAACCCCTAAAACAATAAATATTGTTTGTTAT
>JAGFPH010011646.1:5335-27289 GCA_018207615.1 Philaenus spumarius | reverse complement strand
CAAATACTTTCGACCACTGTTATGGAAACACGTGAATAAATACTTATCTAATAGTTTAGCCGTTTGTATTGTAGCCTATTTCGAAATTCGTTATAATACTGGTCGGTTTGAGATTACAATATGGAATAGCTTATTGCACACATAACTTTCGCCCCTGCTGTACCCAGTCTGTAGATACAAAATAGTTCGACCACGCAGCTGAACCGCTGACGTTAGTTGAGCAAATTTACAAAATTAAGTTGATAGGCCTATGTTTCAGGGCTTCAACCTACAATTTGTGAAATAGGTCTATTCATGACGGTGCTGAATACTGCAAAATGCTTCGCACGCCTTTGCGCATATTTGGAGTATTTTCAACACATAAAGCATTGCGTGCTTCGTACGTCATTCCGCATATTGGGCGTATTTTCAATAAAAAAGCATTGCATGCTTCGCACGCCATTCCGAATATTGGGCATATTTTCAATACACAAGGCATTGCGTGCTTCGCACGCTATTCCGAATATTTAGAGTATCTTCAACAAATAAAACATTGCGTGCTTCGCACGCTAACGCCCGTATTGGGAATATCTTCAACACACACGCCAATCCCGCGGTACAATCCACCACATGGCTTTGAACCGGGTATGTTTATGGTATTTTACGTTTTGATCGATTTTGGGGGAACCAAGCGAGCTTAATGTCGCGTAAAAAACAGAATGTGCACAATAACATCCTACATTTATATTTGTAGAAAAAACTCTAAAAAAATTCACTCTCGTAGGAAAAATCTCAATAAATAGTTACTTCCGGACAAAAAACGTGCTTAAGGTTGTTGGATTTTTGTGGCTAACGAACTCGTCCGAGCGATTTAGACAACCAACATGTGTACCAAATTTGAACCAAATTAGACTTAAAGTGCGGCCGCTAGAGTGCGAACACATATATACATTACAACGGATATTAGCCGTTGTAAGGCGGGAAAAATCGGGTTTGTATATTAAATTATAAAAGTCGATGTTTTCAAGGCCGGACTTCGGTGAGTGTCAATTGTTAGTCAAAAATACAAGTTAAATCAGAGCAAGGCTTATCTCCCAAGATGAACCTTGATCAAGGACACGTCAAGAAAGGAAATCTGACTTAGCCTGAAAGTAGCTGAGTTTTAGGGGAATAAAGGAATCCAGGAATTTTATGCATTTGTGATTTTCATGGTTTAATACGTAGCGCTAAACGCGTGAGTAGAGGCCGTGTGAATTTCAAATCATAAAAGGTAACACTACCAAAGTAAACAGGGGTTAAAGTTAAGGGAAAAGTTCAATTTAACTCGAAACTGAAAAAGTCAGACATTTTTGGAATCTACATAAGTAGACGAAAATAAAAGTTTAAAAAAGAAAAAGTCAAATTATTGAAAATAAAAAAGTTAGCTCAAGTGTCAAATTTCACACACCCTAAAAAGGGAGAAAAAATTAAAATCAAAGGTTTCCACTCACAAGAGTTATTAGAGGATGAATAGTTCTGTGTAAAAAATGGAACAAAAAGTAAAATTAAATTAAGATAAAAGGGTGAGAGTTTTCACGCCTTTTAAAGTAATAAAAATTGAATTTTAAAAATTTTAATAATAAAAAAGTAAAGAGATTTAGGGTTAGATTAACATTGTATCGTTAGGAAACCAGTAAGTAACTTAAACATTTTTCGCGTAGTAAATAAAAAAAACCCCAACGATTTTTTTTTGCGATTGTTGGCTGTCCCAGAAGAGAAAAAATAAGTAAAAGTGGTGAAAAGTGTTAGAACTGTACAGGTGTTAAAGACAATCAGCGTGAACTAACAAAAAAGACATTGAACGCAAAAGACAGTCGCGGAAATCGCGGGAAAGCGTAGACGTGCCGCGCACGCGTAAAAATCACAGTACAGACACGATTCAAAAACGTACGGATAGCCAAAAACAATCTGGAAAAAGTGAAAAAATAAAATTAAGGAAAACTAAAAAGGAAAAAATATACAGCGAGAAACGAAAAACAAGTAAGATTCGATAGTCAAAGTGGAAGGGATGAAGCCGCGGGTACAGAAAGGGGCGTCAACAAACAACCGGATTAACCAGAGAAATTGGTGTTTTCCAGGAAAATGGAAGGAAAAAGAAAAGAAGAAAATTATAGAAATTTAACCAGTGCGAATTTAGAAATATTTGTAGACCAAAAAAGTTTCTAGAAAAGGAAAATTAGCTTACTGAGAAAATGATGGAAAGGGCTAGTAATAAATGACGTCACGAAGTGTATAAAGGCTTGGACGCGGAAAATCTGAGGGGGGCTCAAGACTCAAATTGTTACGAATGTAGACTTCACGTCACTCTGCAGCAAGTATTATTCTGCCAGTTGCTATGCTAAAAAGCCTTAGTATCACGAGCACTACTATATTTTTTCTTCGTTAAACTTAAGTAACTTTCAACTATAATTTAAACTACAAGTCAGAAGTAGTTCTTCAGGAGTAACTCTACGGCCTATCCAAATGAGTTAACGCAAAAATAACTCTATTTGGCGATACTGAGACGACATAGGCAATCCTTCAGGACATGATCTTCTAAACGATACATCACTTCTCACGAACCAAGGAAGAAATAGGATCAACTGTAACTCTACTAGATTCTACCAGGTCTGCTCTTCAAGTACATCTGTAGCCATCATATCAACCCAACAACTTTAAGTCAGAAAATCCAGACTACCAGACACAGCATCCTAGCAGCTCCAGCATCAGCTGATCAACATAGCGGCACCCATCACGGAAAACCGGAGGTGAAAAACGCTGAATTAAGGTCTGTGTAAACGAGAATACTATGTCCCCCATTTTAATTAATTGCCTGAGTAAATTCAATAAAAATATTTAAAGTACTGGTTGAGATAGGTTAGTTTCAAATTAAATTCAAATCATAAAATTAAATAAATGTAAATTCGATATTCCCTAAATTTAAATAATAAATGTAAATAAATTAAATTTAAATAAATTAAAATTAAATTTATTAGAAAATTAGACTGTCTGCCAAGCCTATTAGAAATTAGAATTATAGGTTTAACATTAATATTGTATAGAAATTGTATGTACAAGCAGATGGTGAGAAAAGCGAGTTGTTTATGTTTAATTTTGATAAAGTTTAGATTTTGATTTTTGAATAAATTAATTATTAATTTTTATACTGAAATACTGAGAGTAATCAATTACCTGTTTATGGTTATCCATTCATGATATTTTCCTTCATTAGAAATAGTCTAATAAATGTGTTTAGCTGTAGAAATAATCAAAGCACAAATAAGGTAAGTTATAAGGGCTGTTCCACTGTTCTCATTTCCCTGAGATCACAAATAAACAAGAGTTCTCGTAGATTAAATTCAGAGCTAGTAAACTTATTAATTTCTGGAAGCTATTTTAAAGTGTTAGAGTCAGTCGAAATACTTATAGAAATAGGTATCAGACACCCAGTTGCATCACCTAAGCTAAAGATAAAATTTTGGTTAAAGGCTTCCAGTAGGTGTAACTTATTGTACAACAAAAGAACAACGTCAATAGGTGTTCTGTTGAATAATTGGCGTCGCAACGTGGGGCCAAATAAAAACAAATTTGCGCTCGCAACGTCAGCACGCGATTGTTCCGTTGTAACATATATATATATATATATATATATATATATATATATGATTTTTAATGACACCCCAAAACGTGTTCTGGGGACCATGATCGGTTCTTATTTGCTACTCCCGATCTTGGGTCTTACCATAAGGGCCACTGCAATAGCTCATTTTTCCTATGGAAATTCGCTAATAAGCTAAATTCGCGCACAAACAATATCACATAATAGTAAAGTCCTACTAAACTCGTATTCATTTTGTCGTCATTGTTCCATTTATAAAAGTGTAAATTGTTAAACCACAAGACTTATACTATTTACCGTGTGTTTTATTAAGGCCAGCATCATTAAATTAAATTACTAAAATACGAAATCCAGCTAGTGTTATCCAAATGAACCAAAGCAATGTATTTATACCTTATCCTTATTTCATGGCTTAGAATGATAATTACTAAATTTATTACCTATCAAATAGTTTCTTCTCAAATTGTCAGTATATATACCAATTTTCCAAATGAAAACTTAGAGGTAGGATTAAATCTGCGATAAATTCTTGTCCAACAGACAAAAATGCTAATGTAAATAGCAGGCGAGAAGGCCCGAAACTACATCCCCCAAGTCTAAACATGCATCCCCAGTGAGAGATATTTAGCAACAGTTCTCTGCCAGCCCCCCCCCCCCCTGTTATCACCTGTCATTTTTATCTGTTTTGTACAATTATTATTGTAAAATATATTTCGGCCTACCCTGGGCATATCTAAGATTTTATTTTTGGAACGAATTTCCTTTACGCGATTGCGGTATTAGTTGACGAATAGAAAATGTAACGCGTAACGAAAGAATTGGTTGCTATGGTAATGACAAATAGAGAATACGCGTTACGATAAAGCGTTATCGAATTGGTTGCTATATCAATTAATGTAAATACATTCAAGAAACATGTGTTTTTGTTCATAAATTTAAATTAGTAGACGATCCGGCGGCGTAGTTCAGATATTATCGTCAAGCGCTTGAATTAACAATTAACAAGACATGGAAAGTATGTGTAATGCAAACTTAAGAAAAGTGAGTTAATATAATTATATATTTTGATACAAGTATTACTGTTTTTACGCGTTGTTAAAATAAAGATGTTAATACATTCATTGGGTAGGTGTCCGTTCATTGTAAATACATTCAATAAAAATAAAATGTTGGTTCATCAGTCTAGGCCTAACCTAAATTTATTGTGAGTATGTTTAATTTATTTGACCATCCTTAAAGGCAACTTACATACATAATTTTATTCTTTCAATTACCGTTTATTATTAGTTTGTTTTTTATACAAATATTTACTGTTTAATATAATAATATAAAGGTATAGAATTAATTGTAACATCAAAGATAAGATGGTAAACACAGTTAAATGTCAATTCTTTGTAAATACATTCAATAAACATAAAATGTTGGTTCATCAGTCTAGGCCTAACCTAAAATTATTGTATGTATGTTTAATTTATTTTGCCTTCCTTAACGAAAACATGCAAACAATAAGTTTAGGTTAGGCCTAGAAAGTAATTTTAAGTCTAGGCCTAACCTAACATTATTGTCTAGGTTTATAAAAAGCATAAGGCCTTGCTAAACACAAAATGTGCAGAATAATATCCTACTTTTATTTTTCTAGGTAAACCACCAAAACATTTCGTTCTAGTACGAAAAATAAAATTAAAGTAGTTACTTCCAGTCAAAAAACGTGTTTCCGGTTGTTGGATTTTCTTGTTGGCTATCGAATTCGTCGAGCGAATTAGACAACCAACGTGTGTACCAAATTTGGGCAAAATCCGACTTAGAATGCGGCCACTAGAATGCGAACACACATATACATTTTATTGACACCCTAAAACGTGTTCTGGGGACCATGATGAGTGCTCATTTACTACTCCCAACCAAAGGACTCACCATAAGGGTCACTGCAATAGCTCATCTTTCCTGTGGAAATTCGCTATTAATAATAATGAAGCTTCTCGTCGTGTGTCGGTAGCATTTACTATCACATCATCGTCACGTTTAAGTCAAAAATGAACCGTAAACATTAATTTTGAGCTCGATGAAGTTCGTTAGCTAATTCCTCAGCTAGTTCCTCAGTCATGTTATTGATAACAGTATCACAATAGTTAAAACATAGAAAAAGTAATATTTTTAACAGCTGCACTCTAACATTAAAAGGCAAGCAATCTCCAAAGTATTTATTAAAGTTAGGCCTAAATAAGTTTCAGGCATATTTCGGTAATACTGAATTTACTCATAATATTACACATATAGTATTCATATATAAATATTACAGTTGTTGTACACTTAGAATATATTAAATTAAGAATGTATTGAAAAAAAATTTCATACAGGCATGAACAGTAACGAAAATATGCCAGAGTTGGGTTTCAGGTTTAACCGATTTGTTGCAAAGATTGGTTTCGCACAAACACAGCCTTCTGCCCTCTCCCATATGCATACATCCGACATGAGACCTTCTGCCATCCTTGAAATTGAGACCAGCACAACCTCTAGAAGTCCCCCCACGTTCCATGGTTACTATATGACAAAACGCAGACTTTCTTCTTGGACATTGCATTATCATATCACGTTTTTCGGATCTATTTGCGTGTTTCCAGTTGGGAAGATTGCAAACATTAGATTTATCACCAAACTCCGACTCGCACTGGTAACATCGTAAAGATCCGTCTGGCTCTCGGCATTCGTTAATCGTTAAATAATTTGTTACAGAAAATATTATCATACTCATAAAAAACATTTCAACAACGTTTAAGTTCTTCATTTTCAGGTTAGGTCAAGAAAATTTTCAAACAAATAATTCTACCGTGCAAGGTCTATCAGCTGTTTTCCGTTCATTTGCTCCTAAATCGTGAATCTACGTGCAGAATTTCACTAATTTCTACACAGAGTATTTGTATAACATATAAATTAATTTAGCTTTCGGCCTACAATAATATTCTGTTAGTAAAAGAAAGAAAATATTACAAATAAGTATTATCAGACGATAAGTTTGAATTAAAACCTCATATTATATGAAACTAGTAAGCCCCCGTGAAAAATCACAGGCAGATTAATTATATATACGTCAAAAATAGGCCTACATCAAATAAAAATACTATTTAGAAACAACAAACTTTATCTAGGCCTACCTAACTATATTGCGGGGATGTAAACTCGGTAGATGTGTACAATAAATTATAAGGACTATTTTATAAAACTGTAGGCCTATTTGTTTAAATATTGTATTAATATACGTTATTGTATATCAAAGTAAAGATAAAAATATTAATTTTTAATTGATTTTTATTTGATATTGTTATCAAATGATTTAGAAGTTATTAATATCATAATGAAGAAATTAATAATAGAATATGTGTATACGTTATAGGAACAAGTACGAATGTTTCCGACGCTAGACGAATGGGTTCTCTTCTTTAAATATGTATTATAGCCTACAACTCATAGTTTAAAAAATCAACATCAAAAGACCTAAAAATATTATTGATTTAATTTGTAAACATAACCCCAATTTAATTATAATCTGTGCAAGGTTGTGTTTAAGTATTACGGATGATGGGTGAAATCAGCTGCTGTATTGTTTTGTTACTCACGTACGTATGGACGTACACTCGTTTTTATATGAGTTGAACTAGTGAACCCCGTGAAAATTCACAAGCAGGTTAATCAGATTCACAACAGAAGTACATCATTTAAAAAATACTATTTAAAAACAACAGACTTGTCTTGATCTATGGCCTACCTAACAATGCTGACGGGGATTTTTAACTTGGTAAATGTGTACAGTTATAAGGATTATAATTGTTAGGCCTAATTGTTAAAAATTTCTATTTCTATACATTATGTTATCTATACTAATATTATAAAGAGGTAAAGTTAGTTTTTTTGTTTTTTTGTATGTAGGGAGTAATCTCTGGCACTACTGAACCGATTGAAAAAATAGTTTTACATGTCGATAAAAACTTTTTTTATTTCAATATTTGTAAATTTAGTCGGAAAAAATTCTTAGGCTAGGCCTAGAATGATAAACCAACACATGTATTTACATTTATTACCATAGCAACCAATTGAATAAAATAACATATTGTAGCTGTTTGCTCCAATATTTCCATTAACAGCTGAAGCTATTATTTTTGTATTTCTAGCTTTTAGGTTAGGGTTTTAGAGTGTAGACCTGAGCCTTGCTGGTACTTTTAACCATTATTATAACCGCTGTAATCAAATATAAGAAATAATTTAATTTGAAAATTTTACATTATTTACTATCTTAGTTTTGAGGTTATTATTAATCCTACACCTTTATTATAAATAAAACATAACATATGTTTTTAGAAGGTTCCATTGGGGGTTGGCGTGTGGAGCACACAGGGGCCTCCCATAGTATTTAAATAAAGATACAAATATTTTCTTTTAATTTCTTTTTATTTCATATTGACAGATCAAATGATTTAGAAGATATTCATGTTATAATGAAGAAATTAATAATTCAATATTATGTTTATATAACTTCATGCGAAGATGTACTAATGTTCCTGAAGTTAAACGAATTTGGAATTTGGATAAATGAATTTATTGATAGTAAAAGGTTCATTTATATTAATTTTATAACCTCAAAACAAGTCTTATAACGTATTATAACCTAGATAAAATATAGCCTCAACACAAAATTTCACATCAAATTCTTTTACTAACTTCGAACGCGTTTCAACGACAATGTCGCCATCATCAGTGATGCACGGGCTACAGTAGCCAAACTATAACTAGTTTTAGTATTATAGCCTACATTAGTTCTTTAACTCGTATTTAAAAAAAATCAACTTCACAAGATTATTGATTGAAGTTGTAAAATCTAACCCCAAAGTATAATCTTCGCTGGGTTTGTTGCAGTATTGCAGACGGTGGGTGAAATCAGCTGTTATATTATATGTTACTCACGTGCGTACGTACACTCGCTTTTATAGGAGTTGAATTATATATCTTTGGTTACTATAACAACCTTAGATTATTACTCAGATATAGCAACTTTTTATGGAAGTGAACTAAAAATCCAAGAGACAAAATGTTTTAGCCTAGACACGTGTGAAATAGTATAAACGTTATTCAAACTTTATTAATTAAATTACAAGTGAAAAAAAATGGACCAATACCGGGATTTGAAACCGGGACCTTTACGATTCCGTCGTAACGCTCTGCCAACTGAGCCACCCTGATCGCTAGAGCAGCCTTGTCCCCCAAGCCTCACCAATAATAACACGGTTGTTATGATGATGGATGCCCCTACCACTAGTTAGCGCTGTGGTGGGAGAACTCTTTCCCGCACCCCACTGCCCCCTCGCATGCATTCAAGTCATCTGCTGACAGTAGTAGTTAGTGATAAAATTGTTGTGTAAGAAACAACAATATTGGTTGTTGATAAGGAACGGCCGATTTCAATTTTTTTTACCAAAATACAGCATTTTTTATGGGCTTAAATTTGAAGCGTCACAAGGTATACGTTGCTATTTCAAAATTTTGACTTTGGGTAAGGGGGCATGGGGTGAGCACCCCCATTTTGAAAATATTTTTTTTATTCCCCCAATTAATTAGTACTATACACTTCCGTTTACAGAATTTTGAGACTTGTGCTGTAAGTATTTTAATACGAGTTTGCATTTTTCAAATGAACTCTCTATATATTAGATTACAATAAATAAACGGTATCAGTTAACTGACACAAACTTTCTCCCAACTTACTGTAAGTAGTCAAAATAATATTGTTTTTAATCATTTTATTTACTACTTTTTAGAACAAAACAAAAAAATAATATTCTACCTACGTCAATCGTATAAAAAAGTTATTGTCCCAGGCGGGATTCGATCGCGCGACCTTTCAATTACTGGCCGTCCTCGCTACTGTTGTGCTACCCCGTGCGGCCGTCGCCGTGATGCTAGATTGACAACATAAACTTGTTTATTTTTTAACATTTCCCCATAATTATGAAACGCCGAAGTTTTGATAAAAGCGGGTGGTGTCATTTTGTTTGGCATCTTAAGCACTATAAATACTGAAAATTTGATCAAAATCGTTAGAGCCGTTTTTGAGAAATTTGCATTTTTGTCGTTTTTTATGGGTTTTTAGGGGTAAATTACCCTTAAAAATTAAAAATTCCAAAAAATGAAAAAAACCTGGAGATATTAGGGTTTAGTACCTACATACCAAATTTCATGAAAATCGGACCAATAGTGTCCGCTCTGGTCGTGTATACATACAGACAGACTGACAGACAGACACCACTCTAAAAACACTTTTTTGGGTTCAGGGAGCACCAAAACAAAAACTTCCACTTAAAATATTTTTGGGTTCAGGGAGCACCAACACAGATAATTGCACTAAACAATTTTTTGGGGTTCTGGGAGCACCAAAAACAGATAATTCAACTGAAAATTCAAATTCGAACATTTTTACGAAAACAATACTTTTTCCATATACTACGTATAGGGTGGAGAAAGTAAAAAGGTTGTTTGTTAGGTCTGACGGCAAAGTTTCAAAATCGTTAACTATTGACGTTTGAACGGTTTCATATGTAGCCTTCACACAACAACACTACAGCTCTACAGCTTGGTGTGACAGAGCATGAATATTTAGTGGATTTAGAAAACACGTACGTGTGGTGCATCACATATCACTCCAGTCAATACACACAATCACCCAACTAGTAGTTTAATTAATACAGTTAATCACATGGTAGGGATTACCTGGTTATAACACCAAATAAATTTATCAAATGTTACTGGATTGCATCACAGTTTGTGGAATCTGAATAAAGTTTTAGCGTTAGTTGTATATTATATTTGTATTGGTTCTGTTTTCATTTAGTGTAGGCCTATATTTGTATTTATGCATCAGCTTGTATTGTTATTTTGTGAAATAAAATAAGTTCAGAGCTTAAGGTAAGACAGAAGTCAAAAATCGGAAAACATATTTTTTTTATAATTTTATTTTGTAGAACAGGGTTTTCTGAACACATAGATACCAAATAGTATGGAGAAAAAAAAACAATGTTTATGTTTCCAGTAATTTTTATAAACCATTACACCTAGGTTTACCGTTCCCAAGGATCAGTGTTGTTAGTGTTTCCTATATTAATTTTTATTTAATGTGCTGTTAGAAACTTCAAATTGATTTAGGTGTTTGTGTTGGCTAAACTGATTCAATGAGAGATGAAGAAGGCAGCTGCTGTTTTAACTGAACCATATTTTTCTATTTGCATTCTGAAACAAAGTTTTATTTTGTTGTGAGTCCATTACTTTTGTGAATTGTTTAAAGTGTTTTGTAATTTTTTGTTTAAAGTGATTTTATTGTCAATCATTACCGTAGCAACCAATTGAATAAAATAGCTATTTGCTCCAATATTTCCATTAACAGCGATTTCAAACTTTGAACCAATTATTTTTGTACTTCCAGCTTTTAGGTTAGGGTTTTAAAGTGTAGACCTGAGCGTTGCTGGTTCTTTTAACCATTATTATAACTAATGTTATAAAATATACGACGTAATTTGATTTTATCGTTTAACATTATTTACCGTCTTAACTTCGGGGTTATTATTAATCCTACACCTTTATTATAAAGAAAACGTAACATGATTATGCGTATATAAGGTTCCAATGGGGTTGGCGTGCGGAGCACGCAGGGGTTTCCCCTAGTTTTACTATATTTGTTAAAATTTAAAAAAAATCCCAATCATCTATTGCGTTAAGTTCAGTCACATTTTTCAATAATACAGACTTTTCTAGTTTAAAATAATGTTTTTATCTAAACAATTTTTAACCATAGCATATTTGTCTGACCTATTGTACCGGTAATTAGAAAAATGTTCTTTAGTTCTTGTCTGCGTGCTCTTTTTTGTTTGGCCCATATATTTCTTCGGACACATTTTACAGTTTAGACAATAAATTCCAGATTTGTCCTTTCCTTGAATTTTATCTTTAGGATTTCCTAACATTTTACAATATTGTTCTCAGCTGACAAAGCTACATTTAAAATTGCGTATTTCGCCAGCAATCGTTTAACAGTATTAGATAATGGGGGAGCATATGTTGTTTTGACCCATCGTTGTTGGGGTTTGTTGCTTTCCAGGGAAGATCTCGATTTTATATATTTTTTCTTGAATTTCATTTTCTTGACTATGTCTACCAACTCTTTAGAATGATTCTATGTGAACTAATTGTATAGTTCACGGATTAGTTAATTAGATACCAAAGAAAGAACTAAAAATCTACTTATGAAGCTGTGATATTTCATGGTCGTTCTAAAGAATTTATTGATATTATAGTCAAGACAATGAAATTCCTTGGTCTTTTCAACTGTTTTGCACCAAATATCTTACAAAATCGTTACAAATGTTTTGTAATTTAATTGAATTACTAAATAAATAGTCATTCACAAAAGTTTTAGTTCAAGGACTAACTTGTTGCCTTTGTAACTACCAATAAAGTTGAGCAGATTCTAGCCCAGTTACTGGCGATCAATTTACCATGGCTGTTCTCACCGTCTGCATCAACAATCAGAAAGTAAGAACGTTGGTACATAAATAAACGGTACCAGATAACTGCCACATACTTTCTCCCAGTTAAAACTTTATACCTTCCCAATAGTAGCATAGGAGGTGGTTATTTAGAATTGCAAAAGTAGGGCATACCATGGAAAATATTAGATGCACGGAACACACATCCATATTATATTACTATACTAGCTAGCCCGACCCGGCTTTGTACGGATAGACAAATCAAAGTTAAATGTATATAACAACAAATATATTATATCAATGAATATAAATTACACTATGTATTTCTTATGGGGAGTTTTAGTAAGTTTCACCCCCCCCCCCCCAAATTTCAATTTTTTTTAACACTTTCTTAGAGAGCATCTATGACCCTGGAGGATGCTACATACCAAATTTCATTAAAATCCGTTCTGTGGTTTTGGAGAAATCGTGATTTAGTAACTTTGACCACCCCAAACCCTACCTAATATTTCAATTTGTTTTAAACCGTTTCTTATCAGCACCTACTGCCCTAGAGGAAGCTACATACCAAATTGCATTCCAATCCGTTCAGTAATTTTAGAAAAATCGTGATTTAGTAACTTTGACCCCACAAACCCCCCTAAAATTTCGAATTTTTTTAAAAACTTTCTTAGCGAGCACCAATGGATCTAGAGGACGCTACATACCAAATTCCGTTCCGATCCGTTCTGTAGTTTTTGAGAATTTTGCAAAACAACCCCCTTTTTGACCAAAAACTCCCAAAAATCAGTTATTATTATTATTATTATTACCTAAACGAGAATTTCTAGAAAGATGAGGTTTTTTGCATATGGTAGGGTACATTAAGGGCTACAAATAAGCCAAATTGTATCAAAATCGTTATAGCCGTTTTTGAAAAATTTAGATTTTTCTCGTTTTTTGTCAATTTTAGGGGGGTAAAACCCTTTAAATATCACAAGTTTGAAAAAATGAAAAAAAACGCCTGGAGATTCCAGAACTACATCTACATACCAAATTTCATCAAAGTTGGACCGTTGGTATGGTCTCCAGCTCTGTAAAAATTCTTACAGACAGACAGACACACGGACAGACATCTCCAAAAAAAAAACTTTTTTGGGTTCAGGGAGCACCAAAACAAAAAATTCCACTAAAAATATTTTTTTGTTCAGGTAGCACCAACACAGATAATTCCACTAAAACATTTTTTGGGGTTCAGGGAACACTAAAACAAATAATTGCGCTAAAAATTGAAATTTCGAAAATTTTGACGAAATTGTTTTCATCCATGGTGGAGAAAGTAAAAGTTAGTTTTGGAGGTAAAATCATTGATGCAGTCAGACAATAACCTGAACTGGGATAAAATTACCAATTAACCGGTGTGAAGCTAGTTACAAATTTAAAAAAAGTAAATTAATCAAATAGGTCCAATAAGTAGAACTACTTTGTCTTGTAATGAAATATTTCCTGAGGAAGCTTGGAACGTTAAAACCAACCATCACGTCTGATGGAAATGGTTCGAAGACGTGACGTCATTTGTTTATAGCTAGGTTTAATTAAATACATCCGAAATATGAAAACACGATGCTCCGGATGAAAACTTGAGTGAGCTCGTTTAAGAAGTACTTTTGATGCACATTCAGAACTTTAAGTTTAGTTATTTTTATTTTGTTATAATTTGTCTGCTTAGGCACTTTTCCAGCAAGAATTAATTTAACCAAATTACAAGTCAAAAAACATGGACCGCAACCTGGATTAGAACCTAGGGCAATTACCATTTCGTTAAATTAACCCTTGCTGGGGAAGTGTGCGAAAAAATAGTTATTACAAATCAATACTAATATCATAAAGCGGTAAAATTGTTTGTTTGTATTTTGGTGGATTATCTCTGGAACTACTGAACCAATTGAAACATTTTTTGTATATATAAAAAGCTATAGTACGTTCAGCGAGAGTTTGCAGTAAATCGCTGTGTTCTGTGGCCATTTTGAAGCTTTAAATTTAGACTTTGAATGCATTTTTTTAGTTAAATTTTAAATTTGTACACATTTGACTTAATAAAACATTTATTAAGAGGTTTTAATACTCCATGTCTTTCCCTGTCCCCCGTCATAGGTGGCGATTTACTGCAAACACTCACTGAACGTACTATACACTAACCCTGAGTAACATAGACTATAACTAATTTTAATAAAAACATTTCTTATTTCAATATTTGTAAATCGGGAAAAATTCTTACGTTAGGCCTAGACTGATGAACCAACACATATTTCTTGAATGTATTTACATTCATTACCATACCAACCAATTGAATAAAATAACACATAAAACAATTAATTGTTTGCTCTAATATTTCCATTAACAGCTGATTTCAAAATTTGAAGCGATTATTCGTGTTTCTAACTTTTAGGTTAGGTTTTTTTTAAAGTGTAGACCTGAGCCAATGAATTTAAGTATTCATTGCCCGATCCTTGCTGGTTCTTTTAAACTTTATTAGCGAATTTCCATAGGAAAAATGAGCTATTGCAGTGGCCCTTATGGTGAGACCCAAGGTCGGGATTAGCAAATGAGCACCGATCATGGTCCCCAGAACAAGTTTTGGGGTGTCATTAAAATTCGTATATATATACGTATATATATGTATATATATGTGTTCGTACTCTAGCGGCCGCATTTTAAGTCCGATTTGGTCCAAATTTGGTATACGTGTAGGTTGTCTATGTTGCTCGGAATAGTTTGTTAGCAAAAAAAAATCCAACAATCCGAAGCACGTGTTTTGACCGAAAGTAACAATTTTTTTAGATTTTCCTACGAGAATGAATTTGTTTTTGAGTTTTTTCTAAAAATATGAATGTAGGATGTTATTTTGCACATTTTGTTTTTTACGAGACCTTATAGCTCGCTTGGTTCCCCCAAAATCGACCAAAACGAAAAATACCATAAAAGTACCCGGTTCGAAGCCAAGTGGTACAAATTCGCGAGGCCACTAGGAGGAAACACATTTTACTAATATATTGCGTACACACAGACAGCTGTTCAACGCCTGCGTGCGTAGACCTATTTCCCAAATTGTTGGTTGAAACCCTAAAACATAGGCATATAAACTTAATTTTTGAAATTTGCTCAACTCACGTCAGCGGTCCAGCTGCGTGGTCGAATTATTATATCTGCTACTATGCTACTATAAAATAAATAATGTTATATGTTTACCATCTTAGCTTTGGGGTTAATGTTAATCCTTTAATACTAAGAAAACCTTATGATTATATGTATATAAGGTTCCAACAGGTTTGAAGTGCGGAGCACGCAGTGGCTTCCCCTCGTTTAAAATAACACCACTGTACGTTACAAAAAGAATTAAGATTATTTTCAATGTCGTTTCGTTCGAGGTGTTTAGTCTATTACTTAAAAGAAAGAAGTAAACCGTACAAGTGAGATAACATCTGGTGTGATCAGGGTCGCTCAGTTGGTAGAGCGTTATCACGGAATGGTAAATTTCTTGGGTTCGAAACCCGTTTTGGTCCATGTTTTTTCACTTGTAATTTACTTTAAGTTTAGATTTGTTGTGAAAAATGATTCCAATAACAATTAGACAACTATAAAAACTACGATAGTCGCCTGCGTATCTCGCACGCCTACTTATTTCCTCCCTGTTCATATTTTATGAATTGTGTACAATATTTTCTAAGCTAAGGTGGAAAATAACTTTATATTTCTAAATCTAATTATTGTGTTTTCGATATAACAGGAGCTGCAATCAGTATTAAAAACAACAAGCTTGAGAGGCTTTTTCAAAACCCTAGCCTGAAAATCCGAGAAGCACGTTAGTCCAAAGTACGAAATCAGTAAATATGTGAATATATATATACGTAAATTTCAGTGAATTTCTTGATTCATATATTGTACAGTTAAGTGCACAGTATTTGCGTACACTGAATGGAAAATATCTGGAACACTGAGTCTCACAAATAATAAGTTTATTAACTCAAACGGGTTTCAGCGACAAAGTCGCCATCTTCAGGTGTGCGCAAACTACAATAATCAAACTAAAACTAACCTAACAGTATTCCATGTCTCGTATTTATACAACACTAAAAGGGGTGTGGCTTAAGACTACATTGCATTAGAAAGGCGTTACCATATGCCTAGCGTTATTACCATCTACGATAAAAGTGAGTGTACGTCCGTAAGTACATACGTACACACATATAACATGTCTTATAAAACAGCTGATTGTCACCCACCATCTGGAATACACAAACCCAGTGTACATTATAATTCGAGGTTATGTTTACAACTTCAATCATAATAATTTCTTATGAAGTTGACGTTTAAAATATGAGTTATAGAACTAATGTATGTTATAAAACGTTATAGTATGTGCTTTGAGGTAATAAACTGTATATAAATACAACCTTTTATCATCAAACTATTCTTTTATTAAAATTTTGAGAAGAAATACCAATTTGTTTAACTTCGGAAACATTCGTACATCTTCGTATCCATACTAATATTATAAAGAGGTCAGGTTTTTTTTTTTTTATGTTTGTATGTAGGGGCATTGAAGAAAGAAAACTATTAGCTTGGTAGTCTATTTATTTCCTAAACATTTGTATCCAATACAGTGTCGCATAAAATAGCAATACACAAAGGAAGCATACCACTTATTGTAATGGTTCCTGGCATGGCGGGTGAGTAATAATGGATGAAAGTGATTGTAAACAGACTGTGACTAAAATTGGTAGACGGCTGACGTCCAGTAAACAACAGAAGAAAGAACTGATAAATTGATTTGCAAACCTTTAAGAGTTATTCTTTGCACCGTGGTATAAGCCAAACATTTTATTCTATACGTTATAAAAAATCAACTGCTATAAAAGCGAGTGCACGTCCGTACATAAGTGAATAAAAATATAACAAAACAGCTGATTTCACCCATCATCTGTAATACTTAAACAAAACCTAGCGTAGATTACACATTGTTTTCAACTTCAATCAATAATGAATATAAGTCTTGTGAAGTAGATTTTTTAAATTATAGGACTAATGTAGGCTATAATACGTTATAAGATTTTCTTTGAGGTTATAAAATGAACATAAATACAAATTTTCTGATCAATGTATTCATTTATACAAATTTAAAAAAAAGATACCATTCGTTTAACTTTGTACATCGTCGTATCTATACTAATATAAAATTAAAATTTGTTTGTTTGTATGTAATCTCTGGAACTACTGAACCGATTGAAACATAGTTTTACTAATAAAAAGCTACACTATCCCTGAGTAACATAGGCCATAATTCGTTTTGATAAAAATATTTTTTATTTCAATATTTGTAAATTTAGTTGGAAAAAATTCTTAGGCTAGGCCTAGACTGATGAACTAACGTATTTATTTAAATGTATTACCATAGCAAGCAATTGAATAAAATAACAGATAAAACAGCTGTTTGTTCTAACATTTCCATTAACAGCTGATTTCAAGCCTTGAAGAAATTATTTATTTGTATTTCTAACTTTTAAGTTAAGTGTAGACCTGAGCCTTGCTGGTTCTTTTAACCTTTATTATAAAATATACGAAATAATTTGATTTGAACATTTAACATTATTGACCGTCTTAGCTTTGAGGTTATTGTTAATCCTACAAATTTATTTTAAAGAAAATATAACATGATTATGTGTATAGAAGGTTCCAACGGGGTTGGCGTGCGGAGCACACAGGGGTTTCCCCTAGCAACATATAAACATATTCGATTATTGATTTCATCCTAATAACATTAATAACTTCTAAAAAATTTGATCTATCATTAACTCCTATAAAAGCGAGTGTACGTCTGCACGTACGTACGTGAGTAACATATAATATAACAGCTGATTTCACCCATAATCTGTAACACTTAAACAAACCCAGTATATATTATACTTTGTGGTTACGTTTACAACTTCAATCATTACAATTTCTTACGAAGTTGATTTTTTTTAAATATGAGTTATAGAACTAATGCACACTATAATTCGTTATAATATTTGCTTTGAGATTATATAAATACAACCTTTTATCATCAAAATATTCGTTTATATAAGTTTAAAGAAGAGATACTTCTTCCTTTAACTTCGGCAACATTCGTACATCTTCGTATAACATATTCCATTATTAATTTCTTCACTATAATACTGTATTAGTACCTTTAATCATTTTATCTATCATTACGAAAAAAAAGAGATTAAAAGATAATATTTTTATCTTTGTTTAGATATGGAATAATGCAAATAAATACAAAACTTTAACAAATGGGCCTACAGTTTTATAACCGTTATAATTGTACACATTTACCGAGTTAAAAATCCCCGTCAGCATAGTTAGGAAAGCCTAGATAAAGTCTGTTGCTTTTAAATATTTGTTTGCATAAATGATGTATTTCTGATGTGTATCTAATTAATCCGCCTGTGATTTTTCACGGGGGTTCACTAGTTATGAAATAAAAAGGAAATAAAAGATAATATTTGTATCTTTATTTTTATGTATATAAATACAAACTTTTAACAAATAGTCCTACAGTTTTATAATCCACTAGGGGAGACCCCTGCGTGCTCCGCACGCCAACCCCCAATGGAACCTTATAAAAACATATGGTATGTTTTATTTACAATAAAGGTGTAGGATAACCTCAAAACTAAGTCGTAAATCATGTTTAAGGTTCAAATTAAATTATTTCTTATATTTTATAGCAGCAGTTATATTAATTGTTAAAAGAACCAGCAAGGCTCAGGTCTACACTTTAAAACCCTAACCTAAAAGCTAGAAATACAAAAATAAAATCTTCAAATTTTGAAATCAGCTGTTAATGGAAATATTGGAGCAATCAGCTATATTAACTGTTATTTTATTCAATTGGTTGCTATGGTAATAAATGTAAATACATGTGTTGGTTTATCATTCTAATCCTAACCTAAGAATTTTTTCCGACTAAATTTACAAATATTGAAATACATAAAGGTTTTTAACGAAATGAATTATAGCCTATGTTACTCAAAGATAGTGCAGCTTTTTATTAATAAAACAATTTTTTCAATCGGTTCAGTAGTGCCAGAGATTACCCCTACATACAAACAAACACACAAACAAACAAACAAACTTTACCTCTTTATAATATTAGTATAGATGTAATTGTACACATTTACCGAGAGAAAAATCACCTTCATAAAGTTTGTTGTTAGCGAATTTCCATAGGAAAAATGAGCTATTGCAGTGGCCCTTATGGTAAGACCCAAGGTCGGGAGTAGCAAATGAGCACCGATCATGGTCCCCAGAACACGTTTTGGGGTGTCATTAAAAATCATATATATTTATTTATGTATGTATGTGTTTGCACTCTAATGAACGCATTTTACGTCCGATTTGGGCCAAATTTGGTTCGCAGGTTGGTTTTCTAAGTCGCTTGGACGAGTTCATTAGCAAAAAAATTGACCGGAAGTAGACCAAATTGTTTACCGGGAGTTACAATTTTTTGATATTTTTCGTACTAGAAATAAACTTTTTTTAAAGTTTTATTTAAAAAATAGACACATGAAATAATGCATCACGTTTTGTTTTTTTACGCGACTTTATAGCCCATCTGGTTCCCCCAAAAACAACCAAAACGTAAAATACCGTAAAAATACCAGAATTAAATCCACGGCGTTTACCTTGGTGACCGATGGCAATATATTTGGTACATGCTGGCAGCAGCTACGTGAGTTGATCAATTTCCCAAATAGTTGATTGAAACCCAAAAACATATATAGGGCTGAAGTTTAATTTTGGAAATTCGCTCAACTCACGTCAGCGGTTCAGCTGAGTGGTCGAATTATTTTTAAATTTTTTTAACTTCCCGCTACCAATAAAGGGAAGTTATTGATTTCGGTCCGATTTTCGAAAGTCGAGTTTTCATTAAATCTCCACGTTTCGAGGTCCCAGGAAGCCATTCTGACTATTCCCGCCGAGGTGTCCGACCGTGTGTGTGTGGGGGGGTGTGTGTGTGTGTGGATGTATGTGTGTAAATAAATTTTTGTCGTACAGTTTCTCAAAAACGAATCAACCGATTGAATTCTACGACATGTCATTCGAAAGGGTGTATCAAAACTTAGATCTGATTAGATTTGAGAGTTAATCCATCGAGCCAATCCGAAGAAATTTTAAAAAATAACCTAAATTTTTTTGGGAATTTTTATGTTTTTTAAAAATAACTTTAAAGCGTGCGAAAAAATCATAATAAAACCATGTATACATTTTTTGTGCTTAAAAAACTGCGTCGACTGCTTTTTTGAAAATGAAAATCGGACGACGCATTCAAAAGTTATCGTTGTTTAAAAATTCAAAAATTTTAGTTTTTTGGTATTTTTTGGTATTTTTTGGTATTTTTTTAACATATCTTCCAGATTTCTCAACCAATCAATATAAACCTGTACATTTTCATTCTGTGCTTTAAAAACTGCGTAGAATGCTTTTTTAAAAATGAAAATCGAACGACGCATTCAAAAGTTATCGTTGTTTATAAATTCACAAATTTTCGTTTTTTGGTATTTTTTGGTATTTTTTTAACATATCTTCCAGATTTCTCAACCAATCAATATAAACCTGTACATTTTCTTTTTGTGCTTTAAAACATGCGTAGAATGCTTTTTTAAAAATGAAAATCGAACGACGCATTCAAAAGTTATCGTTGTTTAAAAATTCACAAATTTTCGTTTTTTGGTATTTTTTTAACATATCTTCCAGATTTCTCAACCAATCAATATAAACCTGTACATTTTCTTTTTTTGCGTTAAAAAATGCGTAGAATGCTTTTTTAAAAATGAAAATCGAACGACGCATTCAAAAGTTATCGTTGTTTAAAAATTCACAAATTTTCGTTTTTTGGTATTTTAACAAAAAAACTCATTTTAAGCGTTTAAAATTCAAACTAAGCGGGAAGTTCTAGGGTTGGCCTGCACGGTCAACCAATTTCCAGATTTTTTTTTAATGTGTTTTTGTTTCTGATGTATTTCTAATTAATATGACTACGATTTTTCCCTGGGGGCTTACTAGTGAGATATAAAACTAACAAATAATGTTTACTAACCACTAAACTCGATATAACAAGAACTGGTCGAGGGATAAAAAGTTACGACACGCTTCATATGCGTATGTTTACTTAATACAGTTTGCAAGTTCTCCAAATTTACAATTTTATTAAATGGAATGTGAGATACGTGAATCCAATTACTGGCGCGTCTCTGGTGACGTATGCAAAACAGAGCCCAGCTGACGGCGCCGCCGATAAAGCTTTTATTGTGACGCCTCTGCCTCCGAGTTAACTTGATCAAATTAACGCCACATTACAAATATGTTATATTTTTCACTCTCGATTGAAATTATTGGCGGACGTCTCGCCGTTTACAGTGAGATATGCTTTTTTTTCAATTCAAATATCGAACATAACACCATATACAGGGTGTATCAGGAAGAAACGGAAAGAATTGCAGGACGTGTTCTACTGGTGAAAATAATGAAAAAAGTTCCTATAAACATAGATCCGAAAACGCTTCGTTTTCCAGATATCCGCCATTTTGTTTTTTGTACAAAATAATTCATATCTAGAGAACGGTTTGACTGATTGAGTTAAAACTTCGTATGAAGTTTAACCTGACAATGATATACCTCAATAAAAATAAACGATTAAATCCAATAATGAGTTTCAAAATGGCGGCTGTTTGAAACTTTCAAACCTAAATTACTCCAAAACCGTACATTTTAACGAAAAATGTCAAG
>JAGFPH010011645.1:0-13138 GCA_018207615.1 Philaenus spumarius | reverse complement strand
CTATTCCATCTGTTTGAAAAAGTTTTGGTCTTGCCGAGATTCGAACCAGCAGAGTCCAACACCATAGACTTATCCGATTAGGCCACAAACGCATTGCTAATTTAGTATATTTGAGTTGGATATATAAGTGTAACAGATTGTCCTACGTCATAGGCTTATTCTGTTAATGTTAATACAATGTACGGTTTAATTAGTAATACCTCTGAAATGGACATTGTGCTTCCTCATTTCATGAGTTGTGTTAATTAATAAAAAGTGTACACTTCTACCGTGTGGTCCTAAACACACAATTACATTTTTTAATTCATTTAAATTTTGTAATACTTCAAATTGTTTTTTACGTTTTAGAGTCGGTGCTTTGACATAATTAACTTGATGTAAAACATCTACAAATAAGGATATCAAAACTATGTTTCCGAATTTTAAAATAGGTAATTTTCAAGATATTTCCAAAAATGTTGTCCTCAGCTTTTTTGAATTTACCACTACGAATCCACTATTAACAATAGAAAACCTCCTTACAATTTAGTTGCATCCCAAAAGTTAGTTATAAGAAAAATATCAATTTTCATAAATGATTTTAATGACTAGTTTTATAAAATATTTATGTAATCCAATTTTAAAAGTTTTTAAACGCTTTTTCAAAAGTAGTAAACAATATAACAAAGAAAAAATAATTAATTATTTTAATTAAATATTTATTTTTAAAATAATAAAATTAAAAAAGAAAAACGTAATCTGAAATGAATGATTAGTTAACCTGTATATGTATATATCCTAAAATCTTCTTCAATTATAAGAAACTTAGGATCTTTATATTTCTCAAATCATCTATTCCTATTATGATAAATGTCAATAATTTTATAAAAATAAACAAAACATCGTCTACACTTGAATTTAGGACCGTGAAACTTAACATGAATTAATTATAAAGAACAAACAACTCAATTTGATTCAATTTAAAATTCGATTGAAAACCAAACCAACGGAACAGGATCAAACGATATAATCAACATATTACCAACTCGAACTAAATTTAAAAGCATTTTATCAACCAAAGCTTTAACCTTTTGACGATATCCAACAAATGTATTTAATTATATTGATGAAAATAAAAGAAGTCGAGATCATCAGTGCATTTTAATAAATATTAAAGTTTTAATTAAACTCTTCAGGAGCATTTACGTGATTGTTTGTTTTTTTTGGAGAACAAATTATTTGTGCGATATCGGCCTTACTTCATCCTTTATACATTTTATACACCTAAAACAACTCAATTGTCGATGGAATGGATATTACGGAATGGAACTGTATATTATACGGAGTGTAACGTAACATACTTCGGGAAATGGTTCCATGGGTAAAAAAGAGAAAATCAAGAATAGTTTTATTTCCAAAAACACTAAATTTTCCAGATATCCGCTATTTTGATTCTTTTATAAAATAATTCAGATCTAGAGAACGGTTTGAGCGATTGAGTTTAACCTAACAATGATCTATTTTAAGAAAAACAGCTATTAGGCTACAGATCCAATATAGCCTTTCAAAATGGAGACAGTATGCAACCAATCTGAAGTACCCCAAAACCGAATATTTTAACAAAAAATCTCGACCCCTTTTTTGTATCCCTCTGTTATCTGCAAAACGAAGCGTTTTGCGGGAAAATGTTATTCTTGGTTTTCTTTTGTTTTGACTTATAGAACCATTTTCAGAAGTTTGGAACTTTACTTACAGGACACGTTGTATATTTGTTGTAACATTTTGATGACAAGATTAGTTCTTTGAGGAATAAATTTGTAAATGAATAAATGTGATATTTGGAAAATGGTATTTCCCACATCGAGGAAAGAATTCAGAAAACGGACCGATTGCCTCAATGACAAACTAAGATTATCTATATATACAAAATCGAAATACCACTGACTCACTGATGATCACTACATCTCAAAAACGACAAAACATATTAACTTGAGACTTAACATAGTGGTTCCTCTTATGCTCTAGATGTGCAATAAGACGGGATTTTGAAATATTTTGCGTTTAAGGTTATTAAAACGTAAAAAGCGTTAGAAATATAGATAAAAGCCAAATGCCACTGACTCACTATTCATCACTATTTCTAAAAAACGACAAAACATATTAACTTGAGACTTAACATAGTGGTTCCCCTTATGCTCTAGATGAGCAATAAGACGGGATTTTAAAATATTTTGCGTTTAAGGTGATTAAAACGTAAAAAGCGTTAGAAACATAGAAAAAATTCAAATACCACTGACTGGCTGATGATCACTATTTCTCAAAAACTACCAAACGTATTAACTTGAGACTTAACATAGTGGTTCCACTTATATTCTAGACTAGATGAGCAATAAGACGGGATTTTAAAATATTTTGCGTTTAAGGTTATTAAAAAGTAAAAAGCGTTAGAAACATAGATAAAAGCCAAATGCCACTGACTCACTATTCATCACTATTTCTAAAAAACGACAAAACATATTAACTTGAGACTTAACATAGTGGTTCCCCTTATGCTCTAGATGAGCAATAAGACGGGATTTTAAAATATTTAGCGTTTAAGGTGATTAAAACGTAAAAAGCGTTAGAAACATAGAAAAAATTCAAATACCACTGACTGGCTGATGATCGCTATTTCTCAAAAACTACCAAACGTATTAACTTGAGACTTAAAATAGTGGTTCCCCTTATACTCTAGATGAGCAATAAGACGGGATTTTAAAATATTTTGAGTTTAAGGTTATTAAAAAGTAAAAAGCGTTAGAAATATAGATAAAAGCCAAATGCCACTGACTCACTATTCATCACTATTTCCAAAAAACGACAAAACATATTAACTTGAGACTTAATATAGTGGTTCCCCTTATGCTTTAGATGTGCAATAAGACGGGATTTTAAAATATTTTGCGTTTAAAAAGTTATTAAAAAGTAAAAAGCGTTAGAAAATCAGGGTCTTTAAATAAGCATATAAAAAAGGCTGTCCTTCGACAGGTATTATTAAAACTAAAACATGAATATTTTATAAACTTAAGCTAAGAAAGTAGTACATAGTGAAAATAGCGTATTAACAAAGAGTATACGGGATGCATTTGAAATTGATTTTTTTTTATCGAGCTTAATCCGTAGCGAAGTACGGGCAACCAGCTAGTCATAATATTAGCGATCCTTATTAGATTATGTTTATTGAACGCGTAACTGAATGAGATGTTTTTAGTCACATGATTAATCGTGCGCAAATCCGCGCCACTCAAATACGTAGTACACAATAAGTTATACAAGTGTTGTGTTGTTCAATCCTGTGTATAGAAGCGCCTGATGGAAAATGAGTACTTTTAAAAGCACTAAACGCTTGCAAAATGTTGAAATTGCTTGGCGTTTGGAGATTTGTATATTTAAAATAGTCCGGGTAGTTTTTACATTTTAAGGGTCGGCTCTAGCTGTCGGCCATCTTGGCTGACACTCCATAAGACCAATGTTAAATTAAAATCCAAATTTTTCCTTTATTTTTGATCGGAAAATTATAAACGATACGTCATTTTAAAGCTATGGTTAATATGCATGCAAATGGCTTTTTAAAAATTAAGAAAAATATTTTGTTTAATATTTATTAACAATTTAAAACATTGATTTTTAATATTTTTTTATGTTGTCACTATTAATTATAGCGAAAAACTAACAAGCCATTCGCCTGAAGAATTTCGTCCCCAAGATTTTGGTATTTTTTTTTTTAAACTCTATATGAACAATTGCGGGTTTTAAATGGATTTAGGCTGAGCAATGTCCGTGTAACCTACCGCCGCTATAGGGTGATTTTAAATATTTTTTACGTTGTAACTATTAATTATAGCGAAAAATTACCAAGCCATTCAGACGAAGAATTTTGTTTCCAAGAGTTTGGTATTTAAAAAAAACGCTATTTGAATAATTGCGGGTTTTAAATGGATTTAGGATGAGCAATGTCCACGTAACCTACCGCCGCTATAGGGAGTCGCAGGTTGCTTTCTGTTTTACTAGAGCCGACCCTTAATGTTAAAGTGTTGGGTTCATAAAATCGTAAAGAGCTGTATTATGTTTGGCAGACATTCAAACATATTGAATTAAATAAAGGAAAACGCCATATTTGGGTGAAAGTATACGGACGCAGTTTTTATCAATAGCCTTTAATTACAGAATGCGTGGCTATTACCCAGATAACGACAACATTTATTTAAGGGTCTGCTCCAGTAAACGAGAAAGCAACCGGAAACGAAAACACTTCTCACTATATCCCTCTCTAAACAGTGCAATTTCTTGCAGCTGAACGCTTTGACATTGCCTAATTTCAAACCATTTTATAAGTCTATCTTTTGTAATTGAGTGTTGAAAAAAAAAATATTCTTTATAAAATTTCAGATCCGGCTTGCAAATTATTTTTCATTATTAACTTTTTATTGTGTTAGGAAAAAAATTCAAACTTTGTACTTACAAATTGTCAATTACATAACAAATCAAAAGCATTTAAAAAAAACTAAATTGCAAAACGGATGCGTATTGTGACTGTGCTTAAAATGAGACCTTGCCAACAATTTTATGATAAAAAATAAACGAAATAAATGGTTTGAAATTTAACATTGCTCTTATGGGATAAAAATCCAAGTTGGCCGCCACTACAGCAGACCCTTAAGAATATACAGTTTCTCCCTGAATATTTGGTTTATATTTGTATTCGTATAGATTGGATCCGTCGCAAACAGGGTATTCTTTATACCCTACATTTATAAAGTAGGTCACAAATTCTTTCGTCCAACGAGAGCCATCATGTTCACTTTCATGCGGTAAAAGTGTATTTTTAAAGCACGTTCAAGTATGGCAAACGACTGAACACATTCCTAACCACATTTCTACTCGCCCCCGCAGTTATGAGTGTCCGAGTGGAGGCTTCTATTGAGTTGCATTATTACAATGGCATGTGCGATATTTACAAAATGCATGCGGTTCCATAAAACCGATGATATATCCAAAAGCATACTTACAAAATTTACATAGTGTGTTCAAGATTATTTAGATTTTACTATTCAAGGCGAATCAATAATTTATTTCGATAACACAAAGTAATTGTTTAATTTTACTTGCTCACTATATTATAGTATAGAGAAAGTATAGTGATTGCAAAAAAAACGATGTTGGGATTTTTGTGGAAATATCCGTTTTGGGACCCTCTGAGTCCAAAAAAGTGTTTTTTACAAAATGTCTGTCTGTATGTATACAAAGATAGAGCGAAAACTATTCGATCGATTTTCCAGTGGTTTTGGAGACATCGTGATTTAGTAACTTTGACCCCCGAAACCCCCTAAGATAATTTTTTTGAAACCCTTCCTTATCAGCACCTACGGCCCTAGAGGAAGCTACATACCAAATTTCATTCCAATCCGTTCGGTAGTTTTGAAGAAATCGTGATTTAATAACTTTGATCCCCCCCAAAACCCCCCTAAAATTTCGAATTTTTTCAAACCCTTTCTTAGTAAGCACCTATGGCCCTAGAGGAAGCTACATACCAAATTGCATTACAATCCGTTCAGTAGTTTTGAATAAATCGTGATTTAATAACTTTGATCCCCCCAAAACCCCCCTAAATTTTCGAATTTTTTCAAACCCTTTCTTAGTAAGCACTTATGGCTCTCGGGGAAGCTACATACCAAATTTCATTACAATCCGTTCGGTAGTTTTGAAGAAATCGTGATTTAATAAATTTGATCCCCCCAAAACCCCCATAAAATTTCGAATTTTTTCAAACCCTTTCTTAGTGAGCACCTATGGCCCTAGAGGAAGCAACATACCAAATTTCATTTTAATCCGTTCGGTAGTTTTTGAGAAATCGTGATTAGTGAGTCAGTGAGTCAGTGGGTTTTCGCTTTTATATATAGACTAGCTGACCCGTACGGCGTTGCCCGTGGTGATTGGTATTTTTAACGTAATTGTATTCTTTTTAAGTGTTTAGTCAGTGAGTGGTATTTGGCTTTTATATATATATATATCTCAAATAATAAAAGCACTATTGTCATAATAATAAAATTTCTGAAATTATGATTTTAGTAACTATGATCCCCCCAAACCCCTCCTAAAATTTCAAATTTTTTCAAACCCTTTCTTGATGAGCACCTATGGCCCTAGAGGAAGCTACATACCAAATTTCATTTCAATCCATTTGGAAGTTTTGAAGAAGTCGTTTTTTAATAACTTTGATCCCCCCAAACCCCCTAAAATTTTGAATGTTTTTCAAACCCTTTCTTAGTGAGCACCTATGGCCCTAGAGGAAGCTAAATACCAAATTTCATTTCAATCCATTTGGTAGTTTTGAAGAAGTCGTTTTTTAATAACTTTGATCCCCCCAAACCCCCTAAAATTTTGAATGTTTTTCAAACCCTTTCTTAGCGAGCACCTATGGCCCTAGAGGAAGCGACATACCAAATTTCATTTCAATCCGTTCGGTAGTTTTTGAGAAATCGTGATGAGTGAGTCAGTGAGTCAGTGGGTTTTGGCTCTTATATAATATATAGATACGTTTCTTTAACAACGGTTTATTGAGATCAGGGAAACTAAGCAATACAAATTATTTCGTCGTCTGTTTTTTGTTTGTTTGTTTGTTTGTTTGTTTTTTTAAAACAGTTTGTCCATAATATGTTTTTTGCCAGTTTTTATTTATCCTTTTAAAATTAAGGGTTGTTTTGTACCAGTTTTGACTTTGTTCAGCATTCTGTCGTATACTGATCGTTTACAGCTAAATCTTACAAGAAATAATCATACATTGATGAAACTCCTTTTATTCGTTCTCTTAGTAAACACAACAATTACAAGTTATTGTTCCCACTGTAGGGTAAGACCGATCAAACGTACGTGTTAAGAAGTGGACAAAGGGCGCAAGTAAGCCTAGCTGTAAATCCGCATTCACTTATTGAAATTACAATTTGGATTAAAGAATATGACAAGAAATAATCCTGAGGCGATCATGCCGAATCACGAGGGGAGGGGAAAAGTTTGATTAAATCAGCGTATTCATGAGGCAGTGGCAATAAAATACGTCAGAGCTGTGTCCATTCATACATGAAGTGAAGGTCTTAAGTAAATTGGACATCTCGTCGAGGGTCAGTGTAGGTTGCGCAACTGATTTTAGGGAAACCAGAAAAAACATAGACAGAATACCACATAAAATAGTAACAACAAAACAGTCATACACAAACAAGAGAATTTTCTTGAAATTAACCGATCAACAAAACAAAAACAATCTTTAAAAGTATTTACTTTTGTTTTGAATTTTAATAATTATATTGAAATTTTAATTTGTTACTAAACCAGAAGCACGATGGAGTTACAAAAGTAGGTAGGTTGCCCCTATTTTGTAAGACCAACTTTTTTCTTATAACTGCTTATAAGATATATTTAAAAAAATAAAAATAACACTATTCTCACTCATATACGTTTAATTATCAAACGCGTTTCAACGACAAAGTCGTCATCCTCAGTGGTACATGAGCTACAACTGACAGATTATAACTAATTATTTCTAAGTCTATGGTACATATTTATACCCCTCTACAAGAGTGGGCATGTCTTAGTTTCTAAACAGCCAATGGCGTACAAGGGACCTTAAATAGAGACAAATGTTACAATTACATTAATGTATGATTAAAATAAGAATGCAATATGTTATGGTACTTAAATTGACATTGATATGGAAAATAATAATAGTAATACAATTAAAATAAAAAAACATAATAATAATAACTAAATAAATAAAAATAAAAATAAATTATATAAATAAATACATAAATATGAGCAAAGAAAAAAAAGAAAAAAAATGACGACAACAACAAAACCAAAAATTGAAAATCGAGGTAAGTTTGTCTAGAAACAAACAAAGTAAAACTAACATATGATGAAAGTTAGGCCTACAAGTTAAGATATTAAAAGTGAATTATGGTTTGAATATAATTTTCTACGTTAGTTTTAATATTAAACAATGCAATCTATATAAATATATAAAAGCGAAATACCACTCATTCACTCATCACGATTTCTCAAAAACTACCGAACGGATTGAAATTAAATTTGGTATGTAGCTTCCTTTAGGGCCATAGGTGCTCACTAAGAAAGGGTTTGAAAAAATTCGAAATTTTAGGGGGGGTTTGGGGGGGATCAAATTTATTAAAAAACGATTTCTTCAAAACTACCGAACGGATTGGAGTGAAATTTGGTATGTAGCTTCCTCTAGGGCCATAGGTGCTTACTAAGAAAGGGTATGAAAAATTTCAAAATTTTAGGAGGGATTTAGCGGGATCAAAGTTACTAGAATCATAATTTCAGATCTTTTATTATTATGACAATAGTGCTTTTATTATTTAAGATCTATATATTTAAAAGCCAAATACCACTCACTGACTGAACACTTAAAAATAATACAATTACGTTAAAAAGACTGAAAATACCAACCACCACGGGCAACACCGTATGGGTCAGCTAGTAAGATTATATAAAGTAGAATCAAAGTTCATAGAATATTAAATATTAAGTAAATTTTGTATTTCTTTAATCTAAATTAATACAGAGTTCTGTATTGGGCCTAACTCGTTGTTCACTATTATGCCTTTATTTTTATTTCACTATTATGCCTTTATTTTTATTAATATTTAAAGTTTCCCAAGCGTCAAGATTATTCCGTTTAGTAACATTTTTTAGAAGGGTTGTATTCTATACTTTAAACAAAATGATTTTCTTCTAGACAATGTTTAGCTATAGCTGATTTATCGGCCGGTGGTATTTAAAATGTGAAAAATGTTCTTTACTTATTACTTTTACACTCCTAATTGTTTGGCCTATATATTTTTTGGGACACACTTCACAGTTAACATCATCAGGCCAGCCAACAAAACTAATACTAGTCCATTGTTTATATAAACATCACATACATAACACCACAATAAACATAAATAATTGTGCAGATATAGCACTTGTCAAAAATAAAAAATAAAAATTGTTCTAGTTCACTATACTTAGGCCACATGTTACCTCACTGAGTTGTACTGGGAGACTGCTACCTCAGGTATTCCTTATCAGATTTGTACCTTTGGCCTTATTCTGAAGTTCAAAAATTAAGTCATATATACAATTGGAAGTGAAATTTAATTTATCATTTAAAATATTTGAAGTATTAAACTTTTGGTGCTTATAAATTTCCAATTCTTCCATTATGTTCAATTTGTGTCCTTTTCTCATTTTGTGCAATATGGTCAAGTTATTCTGTATATTGGTGTAATTGTGGCGGCTGTCTATTAGATGTTCTGCATATGACGAATGGATTGAATCTATATTCCTGCTATTGGGTAAATGTTCTTTAAAGCGAGTTTTAAAAGATCTACCTGTCTGACCGATATATTGTTTCTCACAATCATCACAGTGGAGTTTGTATACGCCTCCATCTAAGTACTTATCTTGGGTAGGTTTTGGGTGTTTTAAAAACGCTGTAGACTGTTATTGGTTCTGTGTGAGATACAGTATCCGAGTTGTTTGAATATGTTGCGGGTTTGTTTTTCAAATGGTGGTGTATAATCCATTGTAATGTATTTCATTTTATTCTTGTTACCACCATTCCCTTCTTTGTTGATAGGAGAAACCCTAAGTTTTTTCCGTTTCTTCTTTATTTTATGGATGCATTTGTCAACTATGGAAGAGTTATATAGCCGTTACATTGTGCTATGTATTTTATTATTTTGATTTCAGCAATAAAATCATTATGTTCCATTGGGACGTTCAGCGCTCTATATACCATGCTGTTGTATGCCGCCATTTTGTGTGACTCTGGATGTCTGGATGAAGCGTGTATGGTGTGATTAGTCTGGGTAGGCTTCCTGTAGATCTTGAAACGGTGTTTGTTATCTATTTTACTAATGTTTAGGTCTAGGTAATTTATATTGCCGTCAATTTGTATTTCACTTGTGAACTTGAGAGAAGGGTGTATATTATTGAGGTATTTGTTAAAGTTTGTTAACTGTCTTGACGAGCCATTAAAAAGACATAGTATGTCATCTATATAAGTTTTAGTAAAATTTTCTGCCAATCCTAACGTAACACTTTCACTAAAGTTTGTCGACGCGTTTCGGAGTTCCTCCATTATCGAGACCTATTTCAGTACTCTCTCTGGGAGTACTGAAATAGGTCTCGATAATGGAGGAACTCCGAAACGCGTCGACAAACTTTAGTGAAAGTATTACGTTAGGATTGGCAGAAAATTGTACTAAAACTTATCTCATGGATCCTAGCAGATATAATTTGTATGTCATCTACATACCTGTGGTAGTAGATAATATTTTTCTTGAATTTGTTTTTTGCATTCATTATGTTTTCATTTTCTGTGTGGTTGAGGAAGATTTCAGCCATGATCCCTGATAAAGGCGAACCCATGGCTAGTCCGTTATTCTGCATATAAATATTATTATTAAATGAAAAATAATTTTGTTCTAGGCATATTCTTAACATTTCAATTAATTCGATAATTGCCTCTTTGCTGAGTTTACTATTAGCGTTTAGGTAAGTTTTACTATTTATTTTTGACAAGTGCTATATCTGCACAATTATTTATGTTTATTGTGGTGTTATGTATGTGATGTTTATATAAACAATGGACTAGTATTAGTGTTGTTGGCTGGCCTGATGATGCTGCCTGTGGCAGCGAAACATGTAGCCATACATTGAAAAAACAAGTACCACTATTGACTGAAAATAAGGTATGTTGATTGACTAAAGTAGTTCTAAAGCTAAACAATGAATAAACTAATGTTACTTCTTTATAATATTAGTTTAGATTCAACATTTAAACTTAATACATAAGTAAGCGCTGTAATTTGAAAGTTGATGTTGAGAATTGCACCTGGAATCGTGTAAGACCTAAACGTTGCAATCACCGCCATGAAAGCACTCTGGTAAATTTCCCAAGAGGCCGTGACGAGCCAATAACAATCCAGTCACGGCAGACTATCACCAAAGTGGCTGGCTCCGTTCTGATCATGCGACTATTTAACTTGCATGTTTACTCGAGTTTAATCTACAGGGTGGGCCATAAGTCACTTGACAAAAATGCATTGCGATAGTAAGTATTAATTCATGATTAATTTATTAAGTTAATTAATTACAAAACTTAATCAACTAAAATCACTTCTAACAAGGTGCTAACTTCAACATAACTCAAACATAACCTCAAAACAGTACTATTGTTTTGTTGTAACAGCTGACAGGTTACAACTAGAGTCAAATTGATACTGAGTGACTGCTAGTGTCAAGTGACTTATGGCCCACCCCGTATAACAATGTGTTTCCAGCATTCTTGTGTACAACATTCACATTAACGTTATAACAATTCGCTATGCGAATATATAATGGAAAAAACATGGATCCCTTCAGTGCCGGTAATTACACTTTCAGAAATACTATATCTAAGAGGCACTCACAAGAATGGTGAGGATATTTTCTATTTTGTTGTTAGTACTTACCAGACTGCGACAGAGCTTTCTATAATAATATGTTAAGTTGGTTATCCTATGTATGATCCCAGATGCACAAAAGAGATGGCGGTGGGGTTCCTATTAACGCGTATATATCGACATTTTTAAGGGAAATTGAAAGCATTGTGATGCATTGGTAATGTTGGTAAAAATCTATTAAATTTCACAAACTTACAGTTTTCAATATTTTAATTCAAAACCCACATTAATAAAATCTGTATGCTAAATTATATTCCTTTAAAACATATATTTAGTTGCATATCAAAAGAAAATTCAATGTAATGAACTGAAAATATAATGAAGGAAAATAAAACAGTATGTGAAATTTGAAGAAAAATGAACCACGTATTTGGCGTTGACTGAGAACATTTTTTGATGGACGGTCAATTCAAAATTGGGTAATAGGCCTACCCCTAAACCGAAGCGTTCAACTGTTTCTTACGACTTTTCTACTTTAGCGTATAACTAATTTATTAGATGTTCAACTAGTGGCTTGTAGGGGCAATAGCCCCTATATATATAAGCTATATTTCTAGGAGCTATACCTCTTCGTGATGGCCTACCTTTGGGAGGTGGTCTTCCACCGTTATTCATTACAGTAAAAAAAGTACAGTTGAAATAATTTTATAGCCTAATGTGTTTAATCACATAGCCTAAGCTTTGATTTTAATTCTCACTTTGAAACAAAAACACAGCTACAATAAGAAAACACATCACAAAACTGCACATTCAGGTGTTGTTATGGATAGCTGAATTTTCCAATTTATACACAATCGCCTGTTTTTAACACTAAAATCACCTGATTTACACCTATATATTCCCATGCTATTTAAATGGTAATTATTTGATTCCGTAACATATTTTCGTGACACAATTAACAAAAATGAATATTTCCCCCCAAAACATCATGCCCAGACCTCTAAAATGAGACCTCTCCCAGCTTTCTACGTCCTACCGTTCGCTCGCAATTACATTTGCAAATTTGGGCTTACGGAATTAGATATATAGATGAGTACTGTGGTGAATTTAAACAATTAGAAACACTGAAGCCCCAACCACAAATTCAGTAAATAACACTACACAAATAAACTGAAACATATTTATTAATATAGTTTACTAATGCGTTTCAGTTTATTTGAGTATTTTTATTCACCGAACTTGTGGTTGGGGCTTCAGTGTTTCTAATTGTATAACTAATTTGTATAAAGGTTTGTAAATAAGAGATTTCGTACCTATTATGCCTTCCTTATGTTTAAAATTTTAATTTAACTAAATTTTTAAACACCTTAATTAAGTTTTCTTCGTTTCATAGTATAATTTTTTTAGTTGTTTGTTTCTTTCGATTAAGCGATTAAGAACTTTTTACAGATTACAATTGTAGCCTATAGTTTATGATAGAACATCTGCTTAAGCTTTTACATTTTGTTTAACGTTTAATTTTATCGTATTAATTTACCAGTTCTTTAAAAGTAGAGGCACAGAAAGGACAATTTAGACCCTATTATGACTCATAACAATATTGAAAATATTCGAAAAGATAAAAAAGTTTATTGAATCATGAGATCAAACCAAGAATGATATTATGATACATT